>CATIWO010173810.1:0-22933 GCA_949673435.1 Macaranga tanarius
ATGTAATGGAAGAACGAATTTGAGTTGTAATTAAGTATTCTTATTTAAAATGGTGTGATGAAATTTGCTAAGTGATACTTTATTGTCATTAAATTCCTAATTAAGTGTATTAATGGATAAGTTTGTGGTGAGAGTGTGACACCCAAAAATATAAAATAAAACACCATTTTTTTTAATTATAATTGTAGTTCATTGTTAGACAAATAAAAAAATTTAAATAATTTTCAAAAATAATAATTAGAATAAAAAATAAAATCTAATATAAAAAGAAGGCATTTTAATCAATTTATTATTTAAAATAAAATATATACATATTTTAATTTATAAAACTTGTTTGAGATACAATTTTAAGAAATTTTTGTTGGTTCAAATACCTAATTATAAAAATAAGATAATTCAAATACTAAAAATAACAAAATTAAAAAGGTTTAGACATCATTTGTGCATTTATTGCTAATGATAACAATAATAATACTTACAATATGAAAAAATTATATAAATAATACCTGAACTTTTTTATTTATACTATTTTAGTATTTAAAGTATACATTTTACAGTTAAGTGTTTGAACTGTAAAATAACAATTTTTAACAGATTTTACAAGTTAAAGTTTTATGTGACAATTTTTAAATATTAATTTAATTTAAACACCATTCTTTTACATTATATTTCATTTTTCATTTTTCTACTTTAGCTATTATTTTTTGAACATTATTAGAAATAGAAATTATTTTTTGATAAAATAAAAAAAGAATAAAAAGTTTTAAAATAATTTTATTTTTTATTTATTCAACTTAATTTCTAAAAAATTAAATATTATTTTTATAATGGTTTGAATTTTATTATTTCATTTTATTAATATTTATTTTAAATTTAATACAACAAGTGAAAATTAAAATTAAAAATATAATATAATATAAAAATATATTTAAAATAACATACATAATCATTTTAACAAAAAATTTGTTATTGGCACTTAATTATTAAAAAAATTCAAACACTTCCATAAAAAAAAATTCAAACACGAAAATATAGTAAAAAATAAAAAGTTTATACATTACATTTTTTTAGTGAATTATATTTTACTTCTGAGTTTTAACATAATTGACACTCTAGTCTTTTTTTTTTTTTTGACAATTCAAAATTTTTTATCCATCTATTTTAATTATGTGGATACTTTAGTCGTTCCATCAATTTTTCGTTAGGTTTTATTAAACAAAACATTTTAGTCCCTATATTTTTATAAGGACAAACAATTTAATAAAATCTAACAGTTTAATTTTTTAATATTTTATTTATTTTTAAAATTTAAAATGTTAATTTTAACATTAACATCTTGTAAATACACATGTGTAAGTTATAATTTTGATAAATTTACATTAACATCTTGTAAATAAAAAATCAAGTTATAATATTGATAAATCTGTTAATTTCTCTATTAATTTCATATTACATACACTTTTTTTAATGTTTTCTTTTATCAATTATTTTTTTTTAAAAAAAATTTATGTATTTTATATATTATTTTAATTATAGCTAAATATGATAATAAAAGAAAAAAATTAAATTAAATATAAAAATATGAAATAAGATTTATGCAAATTTATGAATTTCCAAACATTATATTTTAATTTTTTTTATTTAATGTATTGATATAAATATATAGGTGTTAGAAGATTAGTCACATTGAAAATTATAAATTTAAAATAATTAAAAAATTAAGAGGTAAAATGTTTTAACATATTAAAATAAAAAAATTAAACTGTTGTGTCTTTAAAAAATTGAAGAACTCAAATGTTTTTAATAAAAAAAATAATAGAGGGACTAAAATATCAAAGAAATGAAAATTGAAAAAATTTAATAAAAAGGAAAAAAAAAATTATTATTGTTAAGCTTTTAGCAATTCAATCCTATCCACCTCCCAATTAGCTTTAAGGTGACGCAGTTAACTATACCAGCAGCAGCAGCGCCGCCGCCAGTCAGAGCTGTATGAGTTTGTTATTACTTGTTCTAATTGTTTCTTTTATTTTTTGGGTTAATTGGGTGTATAATTTTTTGAAGAGTATGTATGCTTTTATTAAAATTTTAAGTGAGCAATAGGTATAGGTGTAGTTAATTACATATAATTTTTCTATTGAACAATGGTGATGGTCTTGTTGTTTGTTCTTTATTGCAGTCATGGCAGACGACAATGGTGATGAGGTCCCAGAAGTAAGATCCTTTTCCATTCTTAATTGATTTTTTTTGGGTATTGATTTACTTGTAAGAAAGTTTATGCGCTTTGTTTGATGCTCAGCTAGTGAGCTGGTGTTAACATGTTTTTTCTTTATTCCCAATACTCTGATTTTGCATCTCTTCCTTGCATCCTACCAAAAAGAAAAAGAAGAAATACTTCAGATGACTCTGTGGACAAGCTTACTGAGAAAACTCAAACCTTGTCTCCTACCTAGAGTATAAACTTCCTTAATTATTTACATAAATCACTTGTTGGAAAAGCACATCAATTACTTTTTTCCCCTTTTCAAATGCACTCTCTGATGGGCTTGATAGTGCATTCACTGGTTTGAAAAAGAAGAAGAAGGCTTTAAACACACAGCTTATTCATATTTATATCCTTAGCAGCATGTAATGTGCGACTTTTGATGTGATTTCTTAGGTAGAAACCAGTATTTTGGATGAAGAAAGTGTTGATGGAGAGGATTTGGATGGCAAGAATTGGCACTCTTTAAATTCAACAATTACAAATATATTTCTTATTTTTTAATCAAAGAGGTCCCTATTTTTTTTTTCCTTTTTAGATCCTGTGGCGGAGGATGAAAAAGGAGGACTTATGCTGCAACAGCAGCTTTATCCATGGGAAGGGAGTCACCATGATTATGAATATGAGGAGGTTAGCATTCATTTCCTTAGGATTTGGAGTTATTTTAATTCTATGCTTTGTTATTTTCTTTTCTATGCATTTTGTAGGTTAATAAATTAATGATTATAGTATCTACTTATTCTAATTTTTTACGTATAATCTATGATATACAAATTGTAGATGGAAAGGGAACTGTTGTAAAGACACAAAACTAAAGTCAAATACTAAAAAATAGATAAAAGAGGACTTCCTATTATCTTATATTATGCTATATCTATATAAATTCTTAGGTCTAAAAGTATTTAGGTAGATTTGTGCCATATAGCATCCTTATAAAGAAGTATAAAGTTAAAAGTGAAAGGAGGGAAATTCATATTTTTTAAAAATTACTTAATTAATCTATTTAAATTGTTTTATTTATTTATATTCTGAAATAATTAAACAAAACATATATTAATTTGTAGCTCATGCATTGCACAGTTTCACTAGTAGTTAGTTTTAATGTCTATTGCTCTAAAATTTAGTTTGTTTAATTGTGAATTTCAAAAAATTCAGTGGATTTAGGCATTCAGTTATTATTATGGTAATCTCCCTTATTTATGATTAAGTTGGAATTGTTGAACTTTGTTAAACTTGGTCTTTAGTCTTGCGTTTGGGACAGGGTCCAGGGAAAATAAGAGAGGAAAGACTGTATTAAGAAATATGAGGTTGGAAAGTCACTTTTCCATCTTTAGAAGGGGATGAAAATACTGAAGGGCACAACTCCCAATTTTACTTCATTGTTAATTTCTCCAATTTGGAGGTGAAATTGAAAAAGAAAGCGTACTAATTAGTAAAATTACTTGTATACCCTTGTACATCTGGAGCTTAAATTTATCCTAAGAATGTGAAAGGATGAAAATCATAAGATGGTAATTTTAATGTGAATATGTGTTATTTTATCCTATATTCAGACAAGAAAAGTTTATTTTCCTTTTACCAAACAAGAATGAGAAAGTAAATGACAGAAGATATAATGTATTTTTCTTAATTTTCTTTCCGTGAAACTTTTCTTCCTAAACAAAGTGCACTTTGGAATATTGTTTGGTAAGTATAATTTTTCTTGTGTGATTACCCTATTGTTTTTTTCCGCAACTTTTAATATATGATCTTAAAGTTTGTAACTGCAGTTGGTTGCTTAGAAAGCTCTCTGAAAGGAGAATCGCGAGACAAACATTTTTGAGGCATTATGCTCAAATATTTTTATGTGTTTTTATGTTGATCGTATTTAAAATTAGCAGACTTTATTAGTTTAAAGATATTCTATTTGGTTCTACTATTTTCATTAAATTTCTGATCACAGTGTGTTTTACTTTTATAGTTTATAGTTGGCAAACAACGCTTGAACATTAACATACAAAACGCCTAGTTAAAATGAGTTCTTGTTTCTTATTCTATAGTTTTTGTGGACTGACAGATTTTTCTCATTCAAAATATGATGTGAACAGCTTCTTGGTAGGGACTTTAACATTTTGTGTCAGAACAATCCAGAGCTTGCTGGAGATAGGCAGAGAACTATAATGCGGCCTCCACAGGTTCTTCGTGAGGGAACAAAGAAGACTGTCTTTGTGAATTTCATGGATCTTTGCAAGACGTGAGTATATGTTGCTCTTCTTTTTGCCTCTATTCTTTATAAGAGCCAAGCATAATTTCCACTATGCACTGTCAGTTACCAGAAATGGTTTTATTTACTGTTCTTATGAAAATCTGTGTGTCTTAAGATTTTATATTTCAAGGGGTATTCTATAATACCAATTTGCGGATTCTTGATATCAGTGCTTCTTGTTTGGCACTATTTAATTATTTAAGAAGTAAGTTCCATCATTTAGATGTTTATATGTTACTGCTCATATATTTCTATTTTTGCTAACTTTATTTCTTGCCTATTTAAGTGCAATATATGCATCATCCTTCCCTTATTTTTTGTGTAAAAAAAATGGAGAATGCATCGGCGACCAGACCATGTCTTGGCCTTCTTACTGGCTGAATTGGGAACAAGTGGTTCACTTGATGGACAGCAAAGATTAGTTGTGAAGGGGAGATTTGCTCCTAAAAATTTTGAAGGGATTCTGCGTAGATATATCAGTAAGTACCTCTTTCTTTTCAACAAATTCACTTTGCCTTGTGCTGTCAATTGGTAATTGTCTAGGTGGACAACTTCTGTTTCTGTTGGCTGAATTATCTGTTGTCTCTGCTTTTCAGATGATTATGTCATTTGCCTGGGTTGTAAAAGTCCAGACACCATACTATCAAAGGAGGACCGTCTCTTCTTTCTTTGATGTGAGAAGGTAATTGTTAAATTCCCTCTTTCTCATCTCTTTTCTTTTCTAAAGTTCATTATAGCATCCTTGGACTGCATATAGCAGTCTTTCATGAGGCTTGAGATATTGTGATATTATAACTGCATCTTTGTGCTATTTCTTGCATTCAGGGTATCGTACTGCCCATGACCATGTTTGCATTCTGGGTCTTGGATGATTTAATATGGATCTGTATAAATGTAAAAACTTAATTTATATGACATCACAGCATGATCTGATTTTTCTAGGCAATTTTCAGATAACCATTTGCAAATATGGTGATATGGCCTATGATGTTAATGATTCACCTACACTTTCAGATAGTCTAATTCATGATGGCATACACCAATGAGGCCCTCTCTGTTTTGATTTATTTTTTTATTGTGGTGTTGAAGTTACGAAATGTTGTATGGCAATCGCTTTATGTTTTAGTTTTATGGGTGTGATATTTTATCTGAATTCTGTCATTTTAATTTTAAAAAATTAATTGGTCGTAATCTGGATTTTCTAGATAATGTTTAGATGACCATTTGCAAACATGGTCACATGGCTTATGATGACTAATTAATTTGCCTACATTGATGGATTGTCTAATTCATGACTGAGATGTATACCTCTGAGGCACTTGTCTTTATTGTTTTCTTCCATTTATGGGTATGATTTAATTATTACAATTATTGTGCATCTTGCTGTTATTGGTGTGACACTATTTGGATTTTGTCGTTTAATTTATAAAATTTGTATAAAATCACAGCATAATCTGATTTTTTCCAGATAGTTTTTAGATGAGCATTTCCAAATTGATGAGATGATGGCCTATGATGATTATTGATTTGCCTACATTGTCGGATTGTCTAATTCATGACTGAGACATGTACCTCTGAGGCCTTGTATTGTTTTCTTCCAAGTGTGGGTATGATTTATTTATTATACATGTTATCTGTCTTGCTCATATTGGTGTGACACTATTTGGATTTTGTCATTTAATTTATAAAATTTTTATAAAAAATTACAGCATAATCTGTTTTTTAGGATAGTTTTTAGATGAGTATTTCCATATCGGTGAGATGATGGCCTGATGATTGTTGATTTGCCTACATTGTGGGATTGTCTAATTCATGACTGAGACATGTACCTCTGAGGCCTTATATATACAGTTTTATTTGTAATTATGTGATGTTGATTTTCAAAATATTTTATAGCAATTGTTGTCTATTTTGCTGTTATTCTCACCACACCATATCCAGAGTTTGCGATTTAATTTGTGTAACATTTCATCATAATTTGATTTTTCTAGGTAATTTTAAGATGGTCATTTGCAAATATAGTCATGTGGCCTATGATGATTCACGATTTGCCTACATTGTCGGATTGTCTAATTTATGACCGAGACATATATTCCTGAGGCCTTATCTGTGTTGTTTTATTTTTTATTTCTTTTATATGTTGTATTGATTTATGAAATGTTATCCCTCTATGGCCTCATCTATATACTTAAATGTTTAATTATGTGGTGTTGATTTACTAAATGCTACGTGGAAATTGTTGTCTTTTTTGCTATGATTGCCATTTGTCTTTTACCAAATCTTGTCCTGAGGCCTGAGATGATCTTAAAGATTCCCCTACATCACTGGATAGTCAAGTCCACCCCAGCTATATAGGATAGTTCCAGGGACTTCTTGCCCCTTGCTTTTATGGTTGCATTGCATGAAAGTTGTCTCTCACTAGAACTTGCTGGCAATTGACTCTTCATACATTTGCTTGCATTTGTATTTACAACATTCACCTTGGTATAAAAAGTTAAAATTGATGTTTGCTGACTTTCCGAGTATGTTTGCTAACTGCATTTGTAGTTTTTTCTCCCCTTCTTTAATTGCTTGTGGTTTTCATTTTGCTGTTCTTTTCTTTCCTTGCTGTGCATGTGCAGTGGTTCTGGACGATCATTTGCCCCAATCAAAGCTGGTTTTGTGGCCCGGGTTGGCCGCAGGAACACAAGGACATAGCTTTTTAGAGTTGAGTTATGTTGCTTTATTTGCAAGTAGAAAATATTGGTATGAGGCCTCTAAACTTTCGCTGTGCTGCTGAAAATGGAAAGGGACTTATTTTGCTGTATCTATGCTTCACTGTTTACCCTGATTTTTTTAACAGAATTAAATAATACTCTTTCGCAAGTAGAGCTGAGTTTTTTGAGAATCATATTTTAAGAAAATAGTATTAAGTTTAGTTGCTTGATCATCTCAACTTGCACATATACGAACTTAATGTTTTGTTTTAGCATATTATTGGATATTTTGCTCAAGCCATCTCCACATCTTTAGGATACCCAAATGGTTTATGCAAAGGAAATTTAAGTTGATAGGAATCCAAAGGAAAAAGGAATTCTGACGCTTCATCATTAATTTTTTCCATAAGTAATGGTAAAGCCACATGAATATTAGGGATAATTTGATATCCTCCCCATTGAGGTTTGGGCATTTGGCCATATTTCTACTGTGTGTTTGTTTTTTTGAAGTCAATTAAATTTCCTTTCAGTTGTAGTTTGTTAACTATATATATATATATATATATTTTTTTTTTGTCCACAAAAGATGTTGATGTAAAACGAGAATATTGATTTTTCTATGTGATGGAGGTTAATTTTGGGATTGTTTGCAGGAGTTCAATGTGCTTCTTTACCAAGAAGTTTTTTCTTTTCTAATTCAGACTTCTTAATTTTTCTACGTAAATAACCATTTTTATTGCTTGCTTGCTGGGTTTTCTTCATGGAAATGTGATTTTGTAGGGAGATGCACAATCTTTTATATCTGGTTGTGTATATGAGATAGAGATGATGTGCCGGCCCTTGTGGTGGAAGAGAGGGTGTTGGTGAGAGGGACATGAAGCTATAGGGATTTAAGCAATGGTTCTTTTGCTAGAAACTGCAAAATCAGTCTATGCCATTTTTGTAATTTTTAAGGATTCTTTTGAAAGTTTGTAAATGTTAAAAGTTTGAAACCATGATTTTGCTTGTTTTCGGAGGAATTGCATGTTTCAACACTTCTTTTCTTTAAAAGGGGAAATAGGTAATGAAATGAGACCTTTCTGCTTTTCGGTACCTTTTTTTGAAGACAATTTTTTTTGTTGTTTTTTTTAATGAGGAAGTATATGATTTAAGAATCGATTGAGATCTCCCTTTTAAAATTTGAATTCTACATCTCAAGATAGTTTTTAATAAAATAGGCTAAATCCATATTTTTGCTCCCAATGCTTCAATTTTTTACATCGAAACCTTACTTTTATTTTTATTGACATTAGATCCTTCTATAACAGCATATACAACACACACTGTCAAATGCGACTGGAATTAAAATTATATTTTACATTACACCTCATTATGGTACACCAAAGATACAAAACGAAGAATACGCTTGATATTCTTCTCCATGCATCTCAACATAAAAGAAAAAAATACTTGGGGCATGAATCAAAATACTCATAAATGAGCAGAAGCAGATGTACTTGAATTCTGTTTTTCTATAATGCAACACAAAGTACCAGCTTAGTACAAATTGCTCGCTGTTAACTGAATCAACAAAAGTTGTTTGCACATAACTCCCAGCAATTCAGGCACTAAAATCTTTTAGTCAAAGGAAATGAAAGATCAAAAGAATGTAACAATCTGATAGTTGTTAGTGAAACGATTGGATTTGACAAATTTATTCAAGAGAAGGACAAGGTTCCACTAAAAATTTCTGTAGTCATGTTAGGTACTGCCAAAAAAAAAAAAAAAAACTTAGTGAAAATCTGAAGAAAAACAACCTTAAGCCAGCATTAATTTAAAAACAACCTCGAGGTAGCTAATTTTCTTTCTTAGCTTGCAACTACTAAATCAAATGCATCATATCAAACAACCAGGTGCAAGCCTCTACTTGCACCAACAAGCATGCAAAAAAGTCATGAATGATGCATCCATGGTTCTGCAACAAATTGAAATAAACAACATTCCTTGTTCTTCATATCTAAACCAAAACAAATTCATAACATCATCAACACGTAAATGAAAATGAACAACATTGTATAGTAACACCGCCAACAAAAAATAAATAAAATAAAAATACATACAGGACTAAATACAGAATCTTGATACCATGTTTACTGGAATTACTAGTAACGAAATAAAAAATTTAAATAGATGATTAAAGCATTGTGAGTGTATGGTGAATCCTTTTCCCATGGAAACAACCACCAAATACAGTGGGCTAAGGAAGGACAAAACAAAATTAGTGAGAATGCAGGAAACAATGGCAAAAAGCTATGGTGCCTCTCAAAATAATTGGTCCCAATTTTATGGGAAGAAAAGATGCAAATATAATATGCAGAAGGAGCTCAGTTTTAATGAGAAGACAAATCAGCTAGGGTAAAGGAAAACAGAAAGAAAAATCTTTACTAAAAGAATCTAATCAAACATGAAATTGAAAAACTCATTTCTTTTAACCTTCACCAATGGCGAAAAAATGCAAACCGAAAAGGACAGGGTTGTTTTGGGGTAACACAAGGCTACTACTCATATAGATGGGCATATTTTACACTCTCCTCAGTTTAACTCCTTCAATCTTCTCTTCAGTGCATCCATCGATTTCTTTCGAGCACTTTGCTTCGCATTTCTGTTCGAAAGACTACCAAAAATTCCATCAGGAGAATCCTTGAATTTTTCAACAATGCAGGCTACTTTCTTATGATCCAAAGTATTGTAATTTCTCTCCCTTATCACAGGATTCATGAAGTTCTCTGCTTGACCGCTGGACAAAAGGTTAATCAATTGTCTAGCTTCTATCAAGCAGCCTCTAAAACTACCTTCTTTGTATATTTCACTAAGGCCAGTGCTATGAAACCTTTCATCAGCAAAATTCTCTAGCACAGTTAGATCATTGTTGAGAACTGAAACAACATTAGCATTGAATCTCTTGACACTATCACTGAGAAATGCAGCAACAATAGAATTTGAAATATGTTCCAGAGCACCACTTCCAACCTTGTATTGAGCATCCAAAGGTAAAATCTGTTGCGCTGTTGAAAGAAGAGTGTCAAGGTATATTACCACCTCATTCATATACTCATTCCCATTTTGTGGTTGCTCCTCTGAAGTCCAATTGATATTTTCTGTAAGTGCCATGAATTCATCCAACTTGGTGTTCACCAAATTCAGCAGACCAAGATATGCTGCATCCCTAGAAGTCTTCAGAACCACCTTGGCAGTGAAAACAGTCTGCGGTCTTTCAACTGATCTCAATGGGATACCACATAGTTGGGCCGCATGTCGAATAAAAAAATCACAAGCTCTTTCAAGAACAGATATGTTTGCAGCAATCTGCATGGCTTGAGAGACACCAACTGCTCCACTGTGAATTGTACTTAAGATAACTTCATTTAAAACATCAATCAAGAGCTTATCCAAATACTTTTTCGCAACATCATATAAATTAGTATGCATTCCATAAGACAAGTAATCAACAGATCCTTTGCTAAATGATCTAACAATGCGGCAAGTATCTGGTACCATGGATGAGAATGGTGAGATGTATGGGAATGCTGGCATTATATCTGTGGTCTGAAGATGGAAGGCCAGAACGTTATTCTCATAATCGGTATCCTTTTTCATTATCATCTGCTCATAGGAGTCATTGCCAAGAACATTAACAATTTGCTCCCGACACTCTCTCAAAAGAAGCTCATGGTACCTGTCACGGCTACTGTCAAGTGCCTCAATAATTTGGCTCACATCATAACCATATTGCCTAAGGGTTGCCCCAAGAAGAGTGATATAATCCTTCACCAAAAGAAGATGGGTAGCAGAATCCATACGAGCAAACTGTTCCTCCAAAACTGAAGTCATTTTAGTTACGGCTGTTTCCCACATTGTCTCAACCTGATCAGTTAACAAAAGACCACCACCAGTCCTCAAGACGCGATCTTCCACTATAAAGTATCCTGCAATTTGAGCCAAATATGTTTGGTAAGATTCAATAAATGGTTGAGAGGAAGAGATCTGCAGGTCTGAGTTGAGCTGCAATAGTCGATTCTTATAGTAATATTCACGAAACTGCTCTTGGATCCCAAGGCATGTGTGAATGTGATATGCCCGATAAAGAGGAGTAAGATCAAACTTCAAAATTGAATCCTCATCAAGTTCCTCAACGTCTAAAGTATACACAAATTCTCCTAACCCTGAACCATTTTGTTCCTCTGCTTTCCTCTGATGTTCCAGCATCTCCTCATCCCTCTGGCGAGCTGATGCAGAATGGCCAATTGCTGTTTGCCCAATATCCTTTGCAGAACTTCGTACATGAACTAGCCATCCATTGAATTGACTAGTCACTTTCTTCTCAATATGTGATTTTATCACTGGAATGGTCTTCTCTATTGTCATTCTTAGTGTCTTCACAGGAATGTTCTGCAAGTAATTTTTCTCAATTAGATCCACTGTTTTCAATGCAGGGTAAAACTGGCCTTCAGACATGTGATTGTTACACTTGGCACAAAGTTCCAACACTTGAAGACAAATCTTTGACATTTTGATAGCCTCAGTCACATTCTTCTTGATTGAATAAGATTCAAGAAGTTCCTCAAGTTTGATCAACAAAGCACTCCCCACCTCCTGCAGTCTAAAATTGTCACTTGCAAGCTCACTTTTTAACTCTTCAGCATCAACAAGTACACCACGAAGTTCATCAACTGCAAGAATGAACTCCTCATAATGGCTCTTGCAGAGGTCCTCAATCTCAGCTTCCTTCTTCTTCGCAACACCCTTAAGCTGATGAAAAAGTGATTCAGGTCTCCCCATTTCAAATACATGCCTGACAATTGGACCCAAATCATCTCCATTGCCAATAAGTGTTGCAAGAACTAAATCCTCTCCCCCGTCCCCATTCTCCACAACCGTTCTTCTCTTGGGTTTCACATCCATTGCTTTCACAAAAGCCTGCATAATCAAAGACGAAACAAATCACTACACTAAAATATTTCTACTCCAAGCAAATAATAAAAATACAAAACAATAACAGGAAAAAAGTAGTTTTTTGATCTACATTTATATACTGTTGAGACTGTTGTTATCATTATTTTACTTTTTTAAAAAAAAAAAAAAAAAAAAAATCATGTCAGGCATTTTGTAGGCACCATGTAAAAGGCTTAAACAGAGCCATTTCTAGCAATGGAGCTAGATGCCTCACTGTCAAATGACAACTGAACAACCAAACAATATTCACAAGCAATCAATAAGAATCTAAATAAAGGGAGTGCTTAAGTAACCATATTTAGAAGATTTGAATTATAAAGGAAAGCCCCATATTTCATCTATTGTAAATGCACTTTCCAATACAATTTTTGAAATAAAGGGTAAAATGAATCTAAAAATGGAATATTTTTCAAGGGTTTTGATCAAATAAACCCAGTGAACATGGAATTCATCGAAGACCAACTTAATGAAGATGATAACTGAACAGCCATTTTTCGGTTATTAAGGGAAAAACACAGTTAACGATGACAATTAAACAAGATAATAATAAAAAAGAACCAAAATAAGAGACAGAAACAACATGCAAAATCAATAAACACAAACAGAAACAGTTACAAATCAAAAGATAAAAAAGATTAAGAAAAAAAAAATAAACAGATACAAATTTGAATAGAAAAGATAGAAGAAGTTGATTGTTAAATGGAACTTACGGGGAGAAAAAGATTGTTTCTTGAAACCTATGGTCTCTCGCTCAGTGCAAAGGCAAACAAGAAATGAAATGAAATGGGAAATTATTCTTTTTCTGATTTTGTTTAAATTGGTTTTTGCTTTGTATTCATCACTCCGATTATTGTATTATATGTTTCCTCCTCCGTTGTTTCTGTTTCACCCAAAAAAAAAAAAAAGGGATAACAACATGGTAAGTCCTTTAAGTTTTCATGTTTTACAATTAAGTTCTACATTTTTTTATTAAATCAAGTCTCCTAAATTGTTAAAATAAACGAAAATAGATTAGGTGTCAATTTTACCCAATTAACTTCGCTCTCTAGAGGAAAAGGAGTTAAACTTGACTGGTTGACTTCTTGTCAAGAGGTCAGTGCAGTAGTCCCAACTAACTAACAAAGTTAAGAGTTTTTTTAAAAACTAAATCTTAAAGTTTGTACATTTTGTTCAGTCTACTGCATTGTGCTTTCATTTTCTATTCAAAGCGAGCTCCATGCTTAGTTGGGGAATCAATCCACATCTTTCAAATATTTCACTTCGTTAGTTGGGGACCTTTTGCCTTCATGGTCGTTCTCACAACGCCCTTTTTCAGGTGCGTCCTTCAAATGCAGAGACGCTGCTTCATATCGTAATGCCTTCCGGTTGCTTAAAACATATATAAAGCTGAGTCATACATATTTTACCATTTATATAGCCATGTCATACTCTTTTTTAATTCACCTTTTCAAAAATAATTGGTTGAATTTAAAGCTAGTGGTGTTGTAAACCCTAATATTATAGGGTTAATGATAAGTGGTGCAAGTGTACAAAGTGTCTTCATATCAAGTTGGCTTAAAATAGCCTTTATAATTAAAAGCAAGGTATCAATTGTTGGAATCACCATATTCATTCCCAGTGGAGTTGCCACTATTAACTCAATGTGCATATAGGGCATTAATTTATTTGCCACCTTTTTTTTCCTCTTTTTTAGGAAAAATAAAAAGGATGGTCGAGGGAATACTAGAAGTGAGCCTACAGATGGCTAACTAGAGCACTTACTGCTCTAAAGTCTAGCCAAGAGAACAATGGAGTTACCATTCGGTATTATCTATGAAATTATCCGATTAAAGACTAGGCAAACTCGATTTACTTAAAACCAAATATGTAACACCCCAATTGTATACTTTAACACGTGGTACAATTAAAATTTTTCACAAATGGAACATATGATTCACCTTTTATATTGAAGGCCTTATCATCAAATATAACATTCTACAAGTATGTTTTCTCATAATAAAACTTCTTAATACACATTAAGAAGTTTGAGTACAGGCATCAGGCATAAATGATAGCAACATCTAGTTATGCATACACCGGACTCGTCACTGGCACACTTGGTATCTCTATTGTATGCAGACTTCGACTCAACTATCGCTTATCCTGAAAAATTTAGATGCAAAGGGGTGAGCTTGCTACTCAGTAAGTAATCACTAATATAATTATACATACATAACTTCTCAAGAACTAATTAAGTTAATTATATATTAAACTAACAAGCCATCACATTCATAGCACTATCGTAGCTTATTTAAATCACTTAAATCCTTAATGTGCAACATCAATTTATTTATAGCTCTTCTATACTTCTTTAATCATCCAACACCTTTCATCAATTTAGTGGTCTACAATCTAAGTTTTTATATAGCTTAGAAGTGTATTATAATTATGAACTTGAAGGATAATATTGCGTCAAGAATTTGTATCATTTAAGAGCCAAAAGAGAAGATGAACAACAAGTGTTCCGAGCCCCTCACGGTCTGCCCTCATGATCGTGAGCAGAAGCCACTTACTGTTGCAAGTCTCCTGCGCCGCTTATGATCCCTCCTCACGGTCGTGAGGAGCTCCAAAGTCCACCAAAGTACTCTTTAAGCCACTATTAAGCAAAACAAACTCAACTACATCCAAGCAAGGCTCAATGCTAACTCAAAAGACACCTCCAAAGTATACATAACACCATGAACTTACTCTCAACACATCACCCACAATCAATTATGATTTTAACCAATCATACTCAAAGTTCCATCCATCAATAAGCATAATATATCACAAGGTACATACATAAACATAAGCTCCAAGATCACAAATTAATTATATTATTTGGTATCCACATAGTCATATTTCACAATACATTTAGTATTCATAACCAACTCACATATAAAGGATTATATATAGCTAAATATGCATTCATCATCTCTAAAACCCACAATCATCAATTCCATAAATAGAAGGGTATAAATATAATCAATAAATAATTAGTGCACAATATATAATCTCACATCTCAATACTTTATTTAATATCTGCCTTCATCTCAATAATAGGAGATAGCATCTTATAATGATTTACATAAATGTAAGAATTCACACATTCACATCTCAATCTCATTGTTTGGTATTCGGCCGGAACCATTGTCACACAATTACATCACACTTAGCCAATTTTGGCTTATTTCTCACAATACATCCTCACACATAATACCATTCTCACATTTCAATTTATTAGTATGCCAAGTCTCTCAACTCATATCTCACACAAATATGTATAGAAGTGTGCTTCTCAATATCGTATTTCATCATCTCAACTTTCCAATCTCCACTCGGTTCACATTTCATATGATTATCCATAATGATTTGCCATTCACAAGCCTTTATAAGACCATAACTCATATATTTATCATTGGCTAGCCTTCTGAACTCATTCTCCAACTCATACTCACAATCAATCTCACATTTAGTCTCCCAACTTATCACCTTACTTTTATGCACAAAGTGTTTAAGTAACAACACACATCTCATTGTAATGTGCTTTGCACATAACATATCATTATCACATTTTATAGAATTCACATCTCAATGCACATCACATTCCAAATGTGCATGTAACATCAACCACTTATTCAAGGGCAAGAATCCATACATACACATCATATGCTTACCTCATTTATTTACATGGTTCATAGCACATATAATAACCTCTCATGATATACAATCATTTTATTAACTTGTGGCATGCTATAAGCATTCTATAATATTGTATTATAGCATAACACATCCACGAAAATCATCACTCATCCAATGTACTTGATTATTAGTTATAACAATAGCTTATTTATTCAACCATCACAATGATAGGATAATATATGTGAAACTCATATATATTACTTTCATCTTTATTATGATTTTATATCATTTATTCACATTTACTGTCAAAAATATTACCAATACATTATCCTCAATCGATATGTCCCACAAGGTAAAATGTTCACATACAATACTTTTTTATCAATATACTTATTAATTTTTCAAACAACATCTATATTCCATTGGTCATATTAAAGATTGCCAATCATTTCATTCTTTATATACAAAGATCATATAACTTATTTAATTACTTCATGTAATACATATATAATGTTACAACTAAATTATACAAGAGAAGCTAAATACATATATTACATTAGTAATTACTTACCAAAATGCTTCCCAAAACTTTAATAAGTAAGAGTTTCTCTTATTGATTATATCTTCCTTGTCCCTTGTAACTCCTACACATAACCATATATCAAACACACATACAATTCATCACTCTTGTACTTTAACTCAATTAGTGCAATCTATCACTTAAATTTAATATGCCCTAAAATTATACACACAAATTCTTTAGCTCCTTTTTTATTACAGAAGCTAGGGTATGGGTCTATTTTAATTTCCAATTGGAATTACCCAGTTTGGATGTGTATATAATTAATTATAAATCTTTAAATAAAATTGGGTCACACAGAGCCATCAGAGTGAGTAATAAAATGTCGAGCCCTGTTAGACCCTCTTAGGGGCAAATTCAGCTCAATATTAAAATATAAGAGTTGTGGAGGACTCCTTAAAGTTTCCAAAAAACTAAACTTTGATCAAATTAAAGTTATAAAACTCAAGTTATTGTAAAAACTCTAAGACTAAAAAATTCAGAAACAGAGCACGAATTTTGCTCTCTATAAAACTTATATTCAATTGATAAAAATATATCCATAGACTTACTGATGCGGGACGCGTTGATGAACAAGCATGCGCATTCATGAAACAATTACGGTTGTGGTAGTTTCGTAATTTTGGACAATTTTGGAGTTTTAGATTTTGGCAAATTTAGAGTCCAATTTCATTGGAAATGGACCAAGGATCAAAACTCACAAGTTTTACTTGTGATGTCCGTCGTTGTTCGGCCAAATTCTATCGTTTAAGGTCCAAAAAATGCATTTTATGTTTTTTTTACTATTTCAGGAAAATTTTTATTTTATTATTTTTTAGTAGAATTTGGATTCTCTTTCCTAGTTAGTTTGGGATTGTTTTAGGTTTTCTCTATTTAAAGACTTGTTTTTTATTTTAGAATTAGTTTTGTTGATTAAATTGATTTCTTGATTACCCCAAAATTCTGTAAATTTTGTTGCTTATTCCCTGAATTTGAGAATTGCAGGTTATAGAAGATTGTTAACTGGTATTCGTGGGTGAATCAATAGTTGATAATATTTATCGTGACAGACTTCCGCTACATCAGTTTGGTATCAGAGCTATACCGACCAAAAGGCAGCCAGCGCAACCACAACATCAACAACGTATAAAGGAAGTTTACGAGCGTGATGATCTACATCGTATTGAGCAACGATTTGAGTAATGGATCGAGCAGATGATAGATCAGAGAATGGACACTTTGATGGATCGACTAATAGAGAGGATGGGTAATTTATTAGTCAATCAAAATAGAAAAAATTTAAATCATGGGAGGATCCCTAATTTTGATGAACAAATAAATTCTTTTATGGAAAGAACCGATGATGGGGATGTTAGTGATGATGAGGAGGAGGAAGAATATTATGAGGAGCCCTTATTCATTGATACTGATGATGGTAAAGATGAAGATGTAGTTATTGGAGATGAACCACAATTTGATGAAGCAGATGAGGACGATGAGGAATGCAATGAATTATTAGAAGTTGGTGATACAAAAATTACCTTAATTGAAGGGCATTCTTATCTGACTCCTAAGGTTGCTAATGATGAATGGCTACATAATAACATTTTTTTTTACTCCCAAGATACTAGTAGTTATGAACACATTATCTCAATTGAAGTTGTTCAGGCACAGGGCCCGAGATGAAAGAACATCCAAAATATGAGAATAATATGCTAGAGTCAAGTGAGCATGTTGAATATATTGATTTTATTGGCATTGATAAAATTATTTATTCCTATATTCCTTTAAATCCTATCTTGAAGGAATTACAAGTTGATGAATTTATGATGTTCAATTCATTTATGGGCAAATTTCTTTCTCAATATTTGGGCAAAATTTGAGGGCAAATTTTCTCTACCCTAAGGGAAATGATGCGGTGTAGCAAGTCTTGAAGTTATTGGAATGAGTTTGCAGAATAATGGATAGAAGACGTTATTATATAGGTATGATTTGATTTTTATTGCTATTTAAGAATTGGTTTTGATTTAATTTTTATTACTATTTTATTGTTAGTTTTATTTCCTAGTTAGGATTTAATTTTTTACAATTTGGTTGGGATTTGATTTCCTTCCTTAGTTAGAAATATTTTTATTGTCTTTCCTAGTTAATTAAGGGTTGGTAGGCTTGTGTCACTCTATAAATATGTAAGTCTCATAAATATTAGAGACAGTCTTAGTTTTGATGAATGAATTAATTTCTTGATTACCCTAAAATTCTGTAAATTTTGTTGCCTATTTCCTGAATTTTAGAATTGCAGGTTATAGAAGGTTGTGTCAGGTATTCGTGAGTGAATCAATGGAATACAATATTTATCTTATTCACACTTCCGCTACGTCAGTTTGGTATTAGAGCTATACCGCCCAAAAGGCAGGCAGCGCAGCCACAACATCAACAATGTATTGATGAGGTTTACAAGCATGATGATCTACGTCGTATTGAGCAACGATTCGAACAACAGATCGAACATATGATATATCAGAGAATGGACACTTTGATGGATCAACTAACAGAGAGGATGGGTGAATTGTTAGTCAATCAAAATAGAAAAAATTCAAATCATGGGAGGATTCCTAATTTTGATGAATAAAGGAATTCTTTTGCGGGAGAAAACGATGATGGGGATGTTAGTGATGATGAGGAGGAGGAAGAATGTGAGACCCGCAACACGTGGCCTCAAACACAACCAACACGTGTTCCAATTAGAAAAAAAATAAAATTCTTTCAAGAACATAACCACATGCCATGCACCTACATACTCATCACACAAATTCACATAGGTATACATTGCACAACAACATCCAATTCAACCACAAAACATGTACTTATACAAATATAGTTTAAAACCAACAGAGTATAAACTTTATGTATAATATATAAAAGCCTAGTTATAAAATTTACTTCTAAATCATTAAAACTCTTTATTTATAAGTCTTGTTTCATATGAAACTTGAATCACTCCATTTAGAAATCTATAAAACTAGTTATGAGGTTTGGAACACTAATAGGTCATGTATAGCAATTTCAAAACAAAGTGAGCAATAAAAAGTCCGACCATACTTGACCATTATAAAGGTGGATTTTGAAAATTTTAAAATATAAAAATTGTAAAGGACACTTTAAAGTTTCCATAGCTTCAAACCACACCTTATTTGGAGGTCTGTAGCTCAAGTTATGGTCAAAATACTGAGACTACTGAAAATAGGCCGCGCATGGCCATACGAGGAAAGCACACGGCCGTGCGCCATCACCTGAGAGTTCAGATTCCAAACTTCTGTGACCGTACAGCTGTGCTACCTTAGCGCATGGCTGTGCGCCATCACTTGAGAGATCAAATTCCTCAGTTCGGTGTCCACACGGTCGTGTCTGAGAGCCTGAGAGCATGGCCTCTGGACCATATCACACTCTTTTGGCCATAACTCTCTTTACCGAACTCGGATTCAATTGATTCAAAAAGTTAAAGAAAGCTAACTCAGAGATCTACAACTTTCCTGAAGATATAAAGACTAAATTAATTCATATGAATTGACCAAAATACCCTTAAATTAGGTTGTAATGTTAAAATATATGACTCAAACCCAAATCAAGATACAACAACACATGCCAAGCACACTAATTCACACCAAATAATTCTCAATATTTATCCCATGCATATAGGCTTCTAAAATATTGATATTGCACACATTTTAAAGAAGAGAAACAACCAAAATAATGCATACACATTCAACCATGTTCAAAATACATTGACAAGTGTTTTATAACAACACTTTCAAATTCATAGCTCATCTCAAAAGTCCACAACAATTCCCAACTCAAATGCATATTATGTAACACCTGCCCCTCTAACACACGTGTGTGTGTCATGTGAAATACCCTTTATGCTTACTAGATAGTTATTTTTAATTAAGGTAAGATGGCGATAGAATTGTAGAGAGGGACTTGATTGAAATAAAAATAAGTTCAAGGACTAGTTAGGAAGATGAGTGTTTCATTAAGGACCAAAGTGGATATTTGGCAATAAAATATCA
This sequence comes from Macaranga tanarius, assembly GCA_949673435.1. Lineage (NCBI taxonomy): Eukaryota > Viridiplantae > Streptophyta > Magnoliopsida > Malpighiales > Euphorbiaceae > Macaranga > Macaranga tanarius. The sequence continues at coordinate 20,480 of CATIWO010173810.1, forward strand.
TAAATTTTGATTTGATCTCCTTCTTATTTACGTGGATATGCAGATGAAAGGGGTGGGAGTTTCTTTAGACACTTGCACTCTTTTCCTTTTAAAGGAAACAAAGAGGTTTTGGTAGAGAGAAAGAGAGAGAGAGAGAAAGAGAGTGGATTGGCTGAAGAAATTGGAAGTTTAGGCTTTGATTATCAACCTTCAAGGTTCAAGAACTTCTCATGATAAGTAATTTGAATTTTTGATTGAGTTTTAATAGAGTTTTTGTTAGATATTTTTCGTGCTCTATTTTGCTGAAATTTTGATCTCTGTAATTTGGCCATATCTAGAGTTATATAACTCCAATTTAAGCAAACTTTAATGTTCTGGAAACCTTAGAGAGTCCTCTAGGTTTCTTATGTTTTGAACTTGTCCGAATTTTTCTGTTAAGCTAGTCATTTTAGGCTGAACATTTCAGTGCTCTCAGAATGCTCTGTTTTGAGTTGATTGGATTGTAAAATCCATAATTAATTTTCTATATGTTCAAATTGTATAATTTCAGTTGGAAATGAAAGTATACTCATATATGTTGAGTCTGTATAAATTTAGTGATTTTAGGATAAGTCTACAATTTATGGTGGTATTTTGAACTTAGGGTATTGAATCTGCCTATAGCAGCGGACTCAGACACGGCCATGTATAAACTCTACACGGCCTTGTATAATCTAAAAATTTTAGCCCCAATATTTTTGACATAACTAGAGTTATAGAACTCCAAATTGATCAAGGTCAGATGTTCTAAAAACTTCAGAGTATCTTTTATAACTTTTATGTTTTGCATCAGAGGTTTTATTGTTGTTAAGATTATTTAATCAGGCCCAACATTTTCTTGCTCAACCTGTCACTTATTTTCTCTGTTTTACCCGAGTTGCATCAAAAGTCCATAATTAATTTCACACATATTCAAATCAAGTAATTCTAATTGAAATTTGAATTAGACTCATAGGTCTAGTTTTAATAATATTTTCATGATATTTGGATGTGTGTGTGAATTATTTAAATGGGTTGAACCTTGAGTATAGAGTTACCCCTAGTAGCATTTTGTTGAGTTAAGTGCAAATGGCATGTTTGCCTTATGAATTGATGTATGAATTATGTGTAGGTTTGATAAGGATGTTGGAGATCCTAATCACTAGGGGATCTTGTTTTTAAAGGAGTTGAAGGCTTGAGGTAAGTAATTGTTAATTCAATGCTTACATATAGTAATTTTCATGAAACTATAATTACTTAACTAGATTAAGTGTGATTATCACCTTAATGGCAAAATTGATGAGTATGTGATTATATTGATGTGAACAAGCATAATATATATATATATAGTTGTGTGACCATTGAATGGTCAATTGAGCATATGTATAATGTATGGTGATGTTGGTACCTTCGAGGTACAAGCCACCTAGTGGGGTATGATATAGATATATAATGATGTTAACATGAAGTATCATGATGATTATATGTGTAATATGAATAAGTATGATGGTTAAATGTTGAGATATGGAAACCACTTGAGGTGGTGTAAATATAGTATGATGTTATAAATGTATTGTGTTGTGAAGATAGTGAACATCATGCATATTGCATTAAGTGAGAAAGAAATGTGGATGAAGATTAAGCTCCACGATCTGAGCTCAGATTTGGCCATTCTGATATGCGCATAATTATATATATAAAAAGTTAGGAGATTGAAAAACATATTGATAAAAGTTGGGAGATTGAAAAACATCTCGAGAATGGGCCACAGAATGTTGGAAACGAAAAGTGAGAACATAATCATACATCCATGCATTATGTTTGTTTCTATTATGTTAAAAATGTGAATTTGATGTATGCTAGGGTGTAATTAAGGAATTATAAACTCCTTTATTTATGCTAGCCATTGTATAATTGTTGTTCAGGCTATTGGTATTATGAATTGATTATTGAATTGTATGATTATGTGTAGAAATGTGCTACAGATGAGCAACACGGGTATAGACACGGGCGTGTCTCTAACCGTGTGGCAAACACGGCTTGTTTGGTTTTAAGATATGGTCGTGTATATTGGTATAAAAATTGGCAGTAGCAAACACGGGAATATACACGGGCGTGTCCCGTGGCCATGTTCTTATGTATATATTTAATTGTCTTTGCTGCTAAATACACGGGCATAGACACGGGTATGGCTAAGACCGTGTATTTATACACGGGTGTGTCTCAACAGAAAGTTAATTATACATGGGCGTGTATAAATGTGTGTACTATGTAACTTATGGGGAACACAAATTGGAACACGCCCGTGTACCAGGCCATGTAGACCAATTTGAACTATTTTTAATTTACTTCTCTTAATTAGTTCTTGAGAAGTATTATATGTAATCTTGTTTTATCAATTGCTTATTGAGTCGCAAGCTCATTCCTTTGCAATTGTGGTTTTACAGGTGAGTTAGT
>CATIWO010173849.1:0-11905 GCA_949673435.1 Macaranga tanarius
ATTATAATTAAATTGATCATTACAATTGGGAGCTTTAAACAATTAGAAGTAGATTAATAGGTGGATAGATTGAAATCTCTGTGGGAACGATATCTTTAGTACTACTTGTCGATTCTGTATACTTGCAGAGTTTTTACCAAACAATGATTTTTGGTAGGATCAGTTTGTTATGAGAGATTTTCAACTCAATCCCTTTCAATTTCTTGACCTCCATGATTTCTTCTTTTTCGATTTTCCCACTTTTTTGAGTCTGATCTGGTGAACCAGTAGCAACTCCCTTAAAATCCTTTCTCTTCTTACTTTTTTCACTCATCTTTGGGATTTAAGAAATTTCTTTTCAAAAATGCTTGAGGAAGACGATGAGGTTTTGAGAGTGGATGAGGTTTTGTAAGAGAGAGAGGGTTTAAGTTTTCAAATAAATAGAGTTTTTTTAAAAAAAAAAAATTAGAGGAGTAGATATTTATTGATGGAAAAAGAGAGAAAAGGGAAAATATCCAATGGTCAATGAATAGTCTAATATCCAGCGATTATAACCTTTCCAATGCAGACAATTAATGTGACTACATATTAATAGACGTGCGTATTCTATTTTTATTGTGACACTAATAATGTCTCAGTTTAGGCTAACGTGTTAAAGGAAATAGGAAATAATGACTGATATGATTTCAGAAGCAAATAAATATGTGTGGCTTTTTCAAGAAGAAACGGTCAAAAGGAAAATTATTGCAAATCTAATTTTTCAACTTATGGCTATACTTTTTCAAATCAATTTAAAAAGATTGATAATGACTAATGGACAACCAAATTAACAACAATAATTCAGGAAGGGGAAAAATATTTTCACACAAAAATAGCTTAAAAAAATTATGCATTCAGATCAATAACTCCTAATTCATTTCTAATTTTACAAAAATGATCTTCACTCAAAGGCTTTGTGAAAATATCAGCAAGTTGCATGTCAATAGACACGAAAATCAGCTTGATGTCACCATTCAACACATGATCCCTTATGAAATGATGCCTAATTTCAATGTGTTTTGTCCTAGAATGCATGGTAGGATTTTTGGATAAATTGATTGCACTTGTATTATCACAATAAATAGAAAATTGAGAGTACCTCATTCCATAATCCTCTAGTTCTTACTTTATCCAAAGAACTTATGCAACACAGCTTCAAGCAGCAATATATTCAGCTTCAGCAATTGTTAAGGCCACTGAATTTTGTTTCTTACTAAACCATGAAACTAATCCGCTACCAAGAAACTGACAAATTCCAGATGTACTTTTCATGTTCATTTTATTTCCTGCAAAATCAGCATCACTATATCCCACAAGATCAAAGGATGTATCTTTAGGTTACCATAGGCCAAGACCTTGAGTTCCCACAAGATACCTAAAAATCCTTTTAACAGCTATCAGGTAAGATTCCTTAGGATTAGCTTGAAAATGCGCGCATAAACAGACACTAAAATGAATATCAGGTCGACTAGCAGTAAGATAAAGTAATGATCTGATCATACCTCCATACATCTTGTTTTCTACTTGTTTACCTTTTTCATCTTTATCTAATTTGATTGTGGCGCTCATTGGTGCCCTGCTGATTTTAGCCTCGGCTAGCTTAAATTTCTTTCATATACTTGGATTGATTTAGAAAGATGCCATCCTTATACTATCTGATTTGTAATCCGAAGAAGAAATTAAGTGCCCCCATCATGCTCATCTCAAATTCCTTCTTCATCAAATATGAGAACTGATGAGTATGAAAAATACTTATTTTGAGCACTCTATTTTATTGCATATTAGGTTTAGTAGTTGCATGATTAGTTAGTTTTTAGTTAATTTAGTTAGTTTTGTTATTTTATTTTTATTATTAGGATTTATTTATTTTTATGTTAAATAGATAATTTTTGTTGAGTTTTGTTTTGTAGGATATCTTGGGATAAAGATAGGATCAATCCTCAAAGTTTGGATGAGTTTAGGACTTATGAAGAGGAGTTATCTACGTTGGGATTGTGCATGGCCATGCTTAACTAATGCGTGGTCGTGCCTGAGTGCAAGTATTGATGAAATACAAGGGTGCACGGCTGTGCAAGAATCGTGCATGGTTGTGCCTGACTATGGGACTGGAGGAGCTATTTTCTTGTGTAGCCATGCCATTTTCTTGCACACCCCTACCTGACTGAAATGACAGCCAACGAGATGATGGTTTTAAGCTAGGAAACCTAATTGATATGACAGCCACTGATCTTTAGAGTTTTAGATTAGATAGAGTTTGAAAGGCGTTAGATGACCTTTCTAGCTAAGAAACTAAGTCTATAAATAGAACCATTTATTTTTCATTGAGGGTTGTTCTTGGATTTTTATTTTTCTTGTTATTTTACAGAACATATTTAGTTTTATGCTTTACTTATATTAGAATAGGATTTGGTTTTAAAGATTGTGAAGAATAAGCATTCTCTACACCTTGGTGAAGGGAGTTTTCTTGTTAACTATTCTTTTTATTCATCATGATTGGAATTATTTTCTTCATTTCTTCATCTCTTTCTTTTCTTTTTAATATGAGTGGCTAAATTTCTTTTTAGGGTTCTTATTCCGAATGGACCACATATGCTTATTGTGATTAATGTTAGGTTGTTAGTTTTAATTCATTGGTTATTATTGTGCTTAATGTCATTTTAGGCCTGATCACCCTAAGATTGAATTGACACTATAGGCTTAATTGAGAGATATGTTCTGTAGGATTAGGTAATGACCTATTAGTTGCTTAATTCGTTGAGAGATAGTTAAGTGATTAATATTGATTAAAAGGTTGTGTTTAAAATTGGATTTAAGAGACATTAGATTGGTGAGAGCTAGAAAGCTTAGTGTTAGTTAATTTTTAATTAACCATAGGTTTATCTGAGAGGAAGATCTATGGTTTTTAAGATCCCTTCAAAATGAATTAGAATTACATAGGCCTAGCTGGTTAATCAATTTTTTGAAATGGTCCACTTTGAGAATAAGAATCCTAGTTTTTAAATTTGATTAAATTCTGATTTTCTTTATTTAGTTTTAGTTGCTATAAATATAAAACTCTATTTCGTTGTCTAAATAAACAAGCATAGTGAGTATTTCGGTATTCAATTTCCAATTCTCTATAGGATGATATTTTTATTACTACTTGATACGATTCTATGCGCTTGCAGATTTTTAGCCCACCAAGTTTTTAGCACCGTTGATGGGAAATTTGAAATATTGATATTGTTAAGAAAATTATATTGCTTGATTTAGATGTTATTTTTAATTTTATATTTAATTGTGGTATTACAGAAATTTGTGTTCATTTATGCATATCACACGAAGTGCAAGCAAATAAGGACTTTTATTGGTACCACTTGATTTGGAGTTAGAGAAGACAGTTCATGAAAAAAAGAAATAAACGATCATATTAAAACAATCACCAAGCAAAATGAACGTAGGGGATGATGAAAGAAATAACCCACCGAGGAACTAAGCTCTTCAGAATCCGCAGAATAGCCAGAGAACTATATGAGATTTTGTGAGTCCCAATGTGCAAGGTGATCAAACACCAATTGTAAGGCTGGCGGTAGTAGTAAACAACTTTGAAATCAAACCGGCAATGATCCAAATGATCTAAAATTCACCATTCAATGGACTACCACATGATGATCCATTTGGTCATATGTCTTAATTTTTGGAGTATTGTTCCACCTTTAAGATGAATGGAGTACAGCCTGATACAATCCGGTTGATTCTCTTTCCATTTTCTCTTATGGATAGGGCAAAAAGATGGTTTACAAGTTTCCCACCTAACTCCATCAACACTTGGCAAGAACTTTACACCGCCTTTTTCAACAAATACTTGCCACCTGCAAAAGTGTTGAGGATTAGAAATGAAATTAACTCTTTCTTCCAAAGAGATGATGAGACATTCTATGAGTGCTGGGAAAGATTCAAAGACCTTCATAAGCAATGCCCACCTCAGTTGATTCCTATATGGGATTTAGTACAATCATTTTACAAAGGAGTCAATCATGCAGTTAGAGTCAACATCGATGCAGCAGCTGGAGGTACTATTATATCAAAGACACCAAAAGATGATATGGATATCTTTGAAGAAATGGACAATACACAAAATCTTTAGTCTAATGGAAGAAATATTATGAAGAAAGCTGGAGCAATTGACGTAGACAATTTAACTATGTTGAATGCAAAGCTTAATGCTCTGACAAAGAGGATAGATAAGGTGAACGTGAATGCAGTATCAACATTGTCTTCCTCTTATGAACTATGTAAAGGAGGCCATCCTACAATAGAGTGTAGAATGATGCAAGGAATGTCCATAGAAGATGTCAACTATGTGGGGAACTTTAAAGGGCGTTAAAACTAAATCTATGGTAATACCTACAATCTGAGTTGGAGGAATCATTCAAATTTTTCTTGGAGCAATCAAGGAAATAGCTAGTGGAGACCACAAGTGCCATCAGGATTTGGACGCTAAAATGCACAACAACCTCAACCTCAATTTTAACAAGACAAAAGGGCATCTTCTTCAATGGAAAGTAAAATGAAGAAATTCATGGATGCAATGTTAGCAAAGATGAGTCAATAAGATGATGCTCAAAAGAGGATGCAACAAATGATTCAGAATCATTCTTTTTCTATTCATAACATAGAAGTGCAAATGGGGCAGTTAGCAAATTTCTTATCAACAAGGAATCAAGGTGCATTATCGAGCAATACGGAGAAGAATCCAAAAGAGCAAGTGAAGGCTATCACCTTGTGAAGTGATATAGAGATTAAAACCCCTAAAGTAATAATGGAGTATGAGAAAAAGAAGAAAGAAGGAGAGCAAGAACAAGGAAGTGAATGGGTTGAAGCACAAAAAAAACCAAAAGTGAAAGTGGAAGATAAAACTGAGCCAAAAGCACCACCAATTCAACCTTATGAACCTCCAGTACCATATCCACAAAGGTTGAAGAAATAAGAGCATAATCAGCAATTTACAAAGTTATTGGAAAGATTCAAGATACTCCATATCAATATGCCCTTGGTGGAATGTCTAGCTCAGATGCCAAAGTATGCAAAGTTCTTGAAGGAGCTGAAATCTAACAAAAAGAAGTTGCAAGAATTTGAGAAAGTCACACTCACAAAGCAGTGCAGTGCTATCATCTCTAAAAAACTTCCTTTAAAAAGGAAGCAACCAGGGGTCTTACTATTCCATGCTCTGTTGAGAATTTATCATTTCAAAAATCTTTGTGTGATTCTGGTGCTTCTATTAATCTTATGCCTTTGTCAATTTATAGGAAATTGGGACTTAGAGAAGCAAAACCAACAAATATCTGCTTATAACTAGTGGATAGGATAGTAAAGGAACCAGAAGGCATAGTAGAAGATGTACTGGTAAGGGTTGAAAAATTCATTTTTCAAGTGGACTTTGTCATTCTTAACTTTGAGGAAGATGAAGACGTTCCATTGATCATTGGTATGCCTTTCCTCTACACTGCCAAGGTAATCATTGATGTTTATAATGGAACACTAACTCTAAGAGTAGGTGAGGAAAGTTGTAAGTTCAATATCTATCAAGGTATGAAACATTCTTCTGATAATGATTTATGCTTAAGAGTTGATGTTTGGATGAATATGTAAATAAAGTCCAATGAAGGAGGTTGGCAAATTATGATGAATTGGAGAATATTAAGAATTATATGTAGGTACAAACCCCCCAAGATGAAGATTACCTTAAATACCAAACTCATTTTTCCCAAATTCAATTACCAAACGCTGAACCTACACCACCATTAATCATTAAACCACTGAATGTAGACTTGAAACCTTTACCTCAGTATTTGAGGTATACTTTTCTTGGAGAGAACTAAATTAACCTATGATTATATCTTCTAAACTTACCCGAGACTAAGAAGACTTACTTGTAAGGATGCTCAAGAAGAGAATAAGAGCAATTGGTTGGCAAATTTCGGATATAAAAGGGATAATTCTATCTTATTGCATGCACAAGATTTTAATGAAGAAGGATACTGACCAACCATTGAAAGGCAAAGAAGGCTCAATCCAAACATGCAAGAAGTGGTGAAGAAAGAGGTGGTCAAGCTATTAGACGCTGAAATCATTTACCTAATTTTAGATAGTTCATGGGTAAGTCCTATCCAGTGTGTGCCAAAGAAAGGAGACATGACTGTGGTAGAAAATGAAAAAGGTGAAAAGATTCCAATGAGAGTGGTAAATGGATGGAGGGTGTGCATTGACTATAGGAAGTTAAATTCTGCTATAAGGAATGATCACTTTCCACTACCATTCATTGGTCAAATGTTGGAGAGGATATCAGGTCATGCTTTCTACTATTTCTTAGACGGCTACTCAGGTTACAATTAGATAGCAATCGCTCTAAAAGATCAAGAGAAAACAACATTCACATGTCCCTATGGCACATTTGCTTATAGAAGAATGCCATTTAGATTATGTAATGCTCCAGCAACATTCCAAAGGTACATGATGGCCATATTCTCAGATTTGGTAAAAAAATTATGGATGTGTTCATGGATGACTTCTCAGTCTATGGAAGTTCTTTTGAAGGATGTTTGAAGAATTTGGAGCAAGTTATTACAAGGTGTGAAGAGATAAATCTAAAGCTAAATTGGGAGAAGTATTATTTTATAGTCGAAGAAGAAATCGAAGGAATTGAAGTGGACAACACAAAAGTGGAGATCATTGAAAAGCTTCAGTACCCAACAAATGTCAAAGAAGTTTGAAGTTTCCTAGGCCATACAGGATTTTATCGGTGATCCATCAAAGATTTCTAAAAAATTTCTAAAACTCTTTGTAAGTTACTTGAGAAAGATTCTTCTTTTGACTTTACAAATGATTGTAAATTAGCTTTTGACAGGTTGAAAAAAGCATTGATATCAGCTCCTATAGTTGTATCACCTGATTGGAACCTTCCGTTTGAATTGATGTGTGATGCAAGTGATCATGCCATAGGAGCAGTACTTGGCCAAAGGAAGGAGAATAAACTTCATATCATCTACTATGCAAGTCAAACCTTGAATGATGCACAACTTAATTATGCAACAACTGAGAAGGAGATGCTAGTAGTAATTTTTGCTTTTGATAAATTTTGATCTTATCTTCTTGGTTCTAAAGTTATTGTGTATACAGATTATGCAGCATTGAAGTACCTCTTGAATAAGAAGGACTTAAAGCCAAGGCTCATAAGATGGGTACTACTTTTACAAGAGTTTGACATTGAAATCAGAGATAAGAAAGGATCAGAGAACTTGGTAGCTGATCATCTCTCCAGATTGGAGTTAAAGAAAAAAGAAAATGAATAAGACGAACCGATCCAGGAGCTATTTCCGGATGAGATATTGTTGGCAATCCGAAGTTTACATGCACCATAGTTCACGGACATAGCTAACTTTGTCTCAAGTGGGAAGTTTTCAGAAGAATTCAATAGTCAACAAAGGAAGAATCTCATTTATGACTCCAAGTTTTATTTGTGCGATGATCCATATCTCTGGAAGATATGCAGTGATGGCATAATAAAAAGATGTGTAGAAGATGAAGAAATTGGTTCAATTTTGCAACATTGTCATGGATTGATCAGTGGTGGTCATTTCAGTCCATAAAGAACTGCTGCAAAGGTTCTTAAAGCAGGATTCTATTAGCCTACTCTCTTTCATGATGCTAGAAAGTTTATACTCAGTTGTAATGCATGTCAAAAGAGTGGTAACATTTCAAAAAAGGATGAAATGCTCCAATCGGAAATTCTTAAGGTAGAAATATTTGATGTATAGGGCATATATTTCATAGAGCCATTTCTTGTTTCAGATGGAAAAAAGTACATATTTATTTTTCTAGATTATGTATTCAAATGGGTGGAAGCTCAAGCATGTGTAGTCAATGATGCAAGAGTAGTTTATAAATTCTTACAAAAACTCTTTTTAAGGTTTGGGATGCCTCGAGCTATCATAAGTGATGGAGGAATCCATTTTTGTAACAAAAATATGGAAGCACTACTAGCTCGTTATAGGGTTAGACACAAGATAAATACTCCATACCATCCCCAAACAAGTAGATAAGTTGAAGTAAGCAATAGAGAATTGAAGCAGATTCTAGAAAGAACAGTGAGTAAGTCGAGAAAAGAATGGGAAAAAAATTGGATGATGCTTTGTGGGCATATCGAATAGCATATAAGACACCTATTGGAATGTCTCCATATAGGTTGGTCTATAGAAAAGTATATCATCTTCCTGTAAAAATTAAGCATAAGGCTTATTGTGCAATTAAGGTTTTGAATTATGACTGTAAGAAAGCGGTTGAAAAGAGACTTTTACAGTTTAGTGAATTGGAAGAGATAATGGAGATGGCATATGAAAACTCCAGAATTTATAAGGAACGTACAAAGAAATGGCATGATGCCAAAGTGAAAATTAAGAGTTTTCGAGAAGGAGACCAAGTGTTATTATTCAATTCCAGACTCAGATTATTTCCAGGAAAGCTCAAAAGTAGGTGGTCGGGACCATTTGTAGTGAGCCATGTATACCCCTATGGAGCTGTAGAAGTTTGTAACACTTATGGAGAAAAGTTCAAAGTCAATGGGCAAAGACTGAAAATCTACCATGAAGGAACATTGGAGAATTCTCACCAATTGGCTTTTTTGGCTAATTCATCATCCTAAAAAACAAGATGGTCTAAGCTCATAGACCTAAAAGAGCACTTCTTGAGGGCTCAACCAAGTTTTTAATTTTCATTTTTTTCTATTAATTCTTTTAGTTTTTAATTTCTAAATTTTTCAATCACAAGTTCTTTAATTTTTTCTTTCAGAGAAAAGAAGCATTGGAAGAAGTTCAAAAATTACAAGAGGAGAAGAGCTATGAGATAGAGGTAAGTAATTTTTATGTGGGAATAAAATACTTGATTGTTACATATGTGAAATGGGTGATTTTGGTGTATGTTGTGTGAATGTACATATCGCGCACTCTGATGCGCACCCATGTGACCTGGTCAAGCAAAAAGAGAGGAATAACACTCTAGAACTAGGCACGGCCATGCCACTTTCGCACATGGCCGTGCTTGCTTGAAATTGTAACAAAAGAAGATTGCTTGATTCAAGCATGGCCGTGCCATTTTTGTGCACGGCCGTGCCATTTTCGCGCACGGCCGTGCCATTTTCACGCACGGCCGTGCCATTTTCGTGCACGATTGTGCCATCTGTCAGCAAAAACTATAATTGTGCATTCTTTTAGGTCTTCTATCGAGTCAAATCCCTAATTCCACATACTTTGCCACTACCCACAACTTTCAAAACCTTTTTCATCTTTCTAGACTTAGGGTCTCTCAACTTTGACTTTTTTTCAATTCCCCAATTTCTTTTTCAACTTTCAATTCTTTTTCAATTGCCAATAACCTTTTCCTCTTCCCAATTCATAAATTTCTCTTTTTAAAATCCCAATCCTTTCTATATAAACCCTTCCTCTTCTCTTCCTATTCTCACATTTTCTTCTTCCATCTCCCTCATAAAGTTAGAAATTCTCAAGCATAATCCCTTTTGTTTTGAATTCCCTACTTCAACAATGGAAAGAACACTAAGAAGAAAATTAATTGCTCAAAGGAAATCAAGGAGATGTGGAGGAAGCTCTAGCAATCCCAACTAAGAAGAAGAAAGAATGGTAAGACCTTTCCCCTTACATTAAATTTGAGCATGAGGGGAAAATGAATAAGTACAATCAATTATTTGCTAGAACCTTTGTGGCTATGAAATATATGAGTGCCTCTTCACTATAAGGAGCGGGGTTACTGGATAGTGTGAACATGTATGTCAATAGGATGGGTTGGGAGGCTTTTATGATGATGCAACACCCAACTTATATGATACCTACATGTGAATTTCTCTCATCTTTTTAATTTGATGAACATGGGGCTATGCTAAATTTTATCTAGGAAACTAAGACCATAGCATTGGCCTATTTGAACTAAATAATGTATTTTATTTTCCTAAAGATCAAGATGCTATGGTTTATTTTGATAGAGATGAATTTTGGAAAGAGATCACAGGCCAAAGACATGGCATGTATGAGCCTAGGTTAGCCAAGGAATCTAAACTTCAATCACCCACCTTGCGATATCTTCATAAGCTTATGTCACACTCAATGTTTCCTCAGAAGGAAGGGGATTCGGTAGTAACCACTATGGAATTGAATATCCTTTATTACATGTGTAATAACCACAAATTGGATATTTCTCATGTAATAGCAAATATATTTAAGAACATGGCGAACAAAAGAGCAGGGGAAATTAAGATAGGCGGATTAGTGCTAAGTATAGCCAATTACTTGGGCTATGATATCACATTATGCCTTTCAATAAACTATCGAGCAATTCTCTCATTGATCTCCCTATGATGGAAGCTTTAAGTCTAATTGGAATGGGCTGCAATGGGGTGCATTATCTCATTGATGATCAACCTCAAAAACAAACAATAAGGATGAAGAAGAGGAGGAAGGAGATTTGTATCAAGTCATACAATGCCTAGACAATTTGGAGCTTTAAGTAGGTGTGATCGATGCTAATGTGGGAGAACTTACCTTCATGGCACAAAACATGAACACAAACATCAACATAATCAATCACAACCTCATGGCATATTTTCAAGCACAAAACTTCTTCCCACCTCCATATCCTCCAAATGATCCAGGACACAACCAATGAAGATTAAAGAACTTGTGTTTAGAGAATTGTGTTTTATATTTGTTTTAGTGTTTATTTCGCGTTAGTCTTATGTTTGTTTTAGTTTTGTGTTTGTGTTTATGCACTTTGATTTCTTTTTATGCACTTGTAATTTAAATTTATCTTTAATTAAAGTTATTTGATGTTTTGTTGATTTTTAATTCATTCAATTCCCTTTCATTTAAATTGTGCAATGAGTAGGCAATGTGGTTAGTTTAAAGTATGAAGTTAGATCTTTCTCGCATGAATGAACAACTTGCATTTACCTCACTTTACACTATGGCATGGTTGCGCCGCTTCTATGCATGGTCGCACCTGTCTGTAAGCTACGCTAGTAAAAAATTCACCAAGCAGGCACGGTCGCAGCACTTTTGTGCACGGTCGTGCTACTTGATGACTGTCCCAGTCCAAAGGTTCGCAAAGCAGGCACGGCCATGCCAGTTTCGTGCATGGTTGTGCCACCTGCACCACATTGTTAGTGATGTGCCCTAGGCCTATAGTATTATGACCATATTGTGACTTTGTCTATTTCTCATTATTATAATAAAGAGGCATTTTATCATATTGACTCTATTGAATTCCATGAATGTTTAACTCTATTTAAGATCATCAAGTGTGTGACTTGATAGTAGAACTCTTAAATGGTAAATGATTTATATTCTAAATCATCTATAGTCAGTCATTATTATGGGAGAAAAATGAATAAAGACTAGTATGAGGTTGACTGATGATCATATTTTACTGATCATGTATGCGAGATACAAAGTCAAGTCATAGGTACATAGGATGCACTAGATTGATCCACTATGAGAATACTACATGGATAATTGTCATAAGCTATTCTCATTGCAATGATGTTATAGTAGTCCTCAGACCTAAGATCATCATAGAGTCCTGTATGATGAGTTTTATATTTTCACACATTCTAATGTTATCTTTAACAGGATGATATAATAGATTGTGATTGGATATAAAATGAATTATGTGAGGAGTGTGAATGATCAAGAAGGAATTTGTCCCTCACTAATCATGAGGAGGATATCTATAGGCCCCTCGATAAATTAGACTGAATATAAATGCATGGCCATGCTTGAAATCAGTTGATAAGGAGTTATCAATTTAGTCTAATTGAGATCGAGAAATAATTGAATAATTAAGG
>CATIWO010173882.1:0-21052 GCA_949673435.1 Macaranga tanarius
AATTTTCAAAATTTCGTCTAAACATAATTAAGAGTTCAAAGTCAAGAGGTAGAATTTATTAAAAAGAAAATTAAGAGGTAGAATATAAGATATTTATACGACAACAAATTATGTTGCCAACAAAGTAATTGCATCATTTCAACAAAAATTCCCGAGTGTCTCTTGTCTTTTGAAGTACATTTATTTTACTTTGAATGATATTGTTGGGCACAAGTTGCACCTTTAATTTGTACTTAACATGTATCAAAATTATTATTATTATTATTTAGTTGGAGGGGATAAGGAGGTTCAAACCCCCTTTCATTATATACTCATCCCGTGAATGGGACGGAAACCATCCCATCCCAAAGCGGATGGGCGTATCAAAATTAGTTTGATACTTTAAATAAAAGAACATAAAAATATTTTTATATTTGTATGTCAAATTATGTTTGTCCTGTCATTTTAACTATGTAGACGTCTAAGGAAATAAATGGAGCTCGTATTGGATGTAGCTCAAAAGTGCATTTCAAGTAAAACTGAAATCTCCACTGACTTCCAGTTTGTATGGCAGATAATGGCAATGGATTGCTTCTTAATCTTTTATAGGATGGATCCTACTGCTACATTTACAAGCGTAGAAATGCCTGCATTTTTTAAAAACAAGTGCCCAGATCCTTTCTTTGTTTTCAACAAGGTTGCTTCTTTAAAATTTTTATGTCCTTGTTTTCCTTTTACTCAAATTCAGAGGTTAAATTAGCATTTTGTTCATATTCTTTTCTCCGACTTTAAAGGTTAGTCTCTTTCAACAGTACGCACGTCTTACATTCTCATTTTTTTATTAAAAAATTCTTAATAAAAAATAATAATAAAAGAGCTTAATAACATATAATAATTTTTTAGCGGCTCAATAGAACAAATGCTAAAAGTTCAGGGCCAAGTAATGGGCAAAAGCATAATAGTTTTGTAGCCATAAATTTTATATATATAAAAAAAAATTAAACACAGGAAAAAAACAAAATCAAATTTAGTTTAATTATCCAGTATATATATATTGGAAAAAGAGAACACATTGAAAATTATTCTTGAATACTTAGGTTGTGCCTTAATTGTAATTAATCTTGAAAGATTTTGGGATCTTTTTTTTGGTAGATGAACCATTAATTTAGGTCAACCAAAATTTTCTAAACCTAAAGTCTTTGTTGGAAGCATATGATTATTATTAAAAGAAAACAAATATATGGCCACTAATTTCATAAAGGAAATATGTACATGATGGGTCTTTGGTGTACTAGGTAGGTTTACCTCTATATATATATATCGGTCCATTTGGTGTCTAAAATATTTGGATCAATAAGAGAGGCCAATTGTACTCTTTGAGCAATTTCTATAATATAAAAAGATTATGTTTCAAACGTTAGGTCATGAAATAATCATTAGTTGGGGAAAAAATTAATTTACCTTTTTGAACAGCCACATAAAATATATTTTTTTAGTGGCAATTGCAATTATATATAGTGCACTCTGAGTAAAGTATTATTTAAAATTATATTGAATAATAATGCCAACTTATACAAGTTACATACGTTTACCTTATATTAAATACTTTTGACAAGGATATAAATAAATCATTTATTTCTTTTTTTAAGGTATGTATATCATATATTTTTTAATATATTATATTGAATTTTTTTTCATTATAAGAGCTAGTGCACATTGAATTTTTTCAAATTATATTTTCATGATTTAATTAAATTATATATGCACTAATACCAATTACATAGAAAATAGTAAAAATAAAAATATTAAAAATTAATTATATAAAATTTACAGTTGACAAAATGTCAACGAAACAAGTAATCATGGAATTTTATCTGCTGATTGAGTCTAAGTCCATCATGTTATCACAAAATGGAAGTTTAGGTATGGAGAACTCATATTCTAATAACTAAGTTCCGACATGATTTATCATTTATTTTATAGCAATTTTTATTTATTTATTTCAAACATATTACCTAAGGCACTAAACAAGTAAAAAAAATATTTTTTATTTAAATAATTTAAATACAGATTCATTTAAATATTTTCTTATTAAACGATTAAGTGAAATACATTTAAAATAAATATGTCAAACACAAATTTAAAAGTAAATATTACTTCATTTGCTTATGTTTGATATATATCATGACCGTAAAATGTGGATAAAATTGGTGTATATATATGGTGTGATCTTCATGTTCTTTATCAATTTTTTTAAAAATTACAGATTTTTAAATGAGTTCTTAATAAAACCTTAATTGGGTTCGAAGAAGCTCAATTTTGTTACAAAAGCTCTGATAATGAGGGTGCATCTTTTATCTAATTTATGCCAACATTAGATTTTAATGCATGATTGGAACAAGGAAACTTTGCAACACTAAAGTTAAAAATGACAAAATAAGGTGCTAATGGTACAATTTTTGTTAATGATTGAAACTAAAAATTTCTTCACTTGAGATAATGAAATACAACAATAAATTGATGTAGAAGTCCTGTCCTAGATGTGAAGCATTACTTGATGTAAATTGGCAGATACTGTGTACCATTGAAATATTATCGAATATTAAAGATTTTTCAGAAAATTACAACACTTTAATTATCATTAAGTGTTTGTCTTGTATATTATTATTATTATTATTATTATTATTATTATTATTATTATTATTATTATTATTATTATTATTATAACATAAAAAAGTTTCTATTGATTAATTAGAACTGAAAAAAAAAGCTTGAGAAATCCTTGCACAACGTACAACTTAAAAAAGATGAGGACATGATTTTTTATTCTTTATATAATGCATGACATCAAAAATTAAAATTTTGACATTTGCTTTCAAAATGTTTAAAAATGTAATAAAAAATTTCAAAATTCTCGAATAATATCGTAGGGTGTTAGAGCGTACAAAAAAAGACTAAGATTATATTAAGAAGTCGATTGATTTAGAAATAATACAATAATTAGATGGTAATTATTAAAAGGAAATGCAAAATCAATAAAACATAGAAGAAAAATGGTGGTTGGCAAAGGCAAGAAAAGGAAAAATAGGTGAGGTGAAAGGGGAAGAAAGTAGCCATAAGAGCAACCTAACTTAGTAATGTGTGATTGATAAAGATTAAATAACAACTTAAAGCTATTAGCCTTGGCCCTAAAGTTCCTCTCATTTGTTTTAGAGTGGCGTATAAGCAAAACCCATCAATCTATATATGTAGTTAGGTTTGCCCTTAAGGTTTGTTAACCTAAGCTCTATGCTTTTCAGGACAAAATTTTAGGTTCAAGAAAAAAAAAGTTGAGGAAAAATATTTTAGTTAAATCATTAACTAAAGGTTGTTAAATTTATAACTACCATAATGTTCGTTAATGCATGTTAAAAGTTTAGCTGAAAAACCAAAGAATGCACGTTGTCTCAGCAATTTGACTTTGATTATTAGGGTTAGCATTTAGATAAGATTAAATTTCTTTAAATGCACTAAATTTATGTGGGGATGTTCTTAATTAAAGTCATTCGAAAATCAACATTTACGAAAAATAAAATTTTTTTAAATACACTAAATTGATGTGGAGGTGCTTTTAAGATCGACAAAGAAGAGGTCAAATATATGTAAAATTTCTGAAAAAATAAAATAAAGTGCTAAATTTTGGATATTTTTATCGAAAAAGTTTAATTAAAAATAATAAAAAAATATTAAGGAAAAAAATACTTAACTGAATTGCTTTGCCCATTTAATGAAGTAAGGAACTAAGGACTATAGTATTTGAAATTAAAAGTTTGTTCACTATAGTATAGTATAAATAAAATAGAATGAAATGTATAAATTTAGAAATGAAATAGATTTGAAATGAAAATGTTACATGAAAAAGTTAAAAATATTAGAAGTTAATTATTATGGATGAAAATAAATAAAGATTAACATTTAAAGAAAATAATTTTTTTAAATGCACCAAGCTGATATTAAAATATTTTTAAGATCACCTAGAAAGAAATTAGTTAGATATCAACATTCTAGAAATAAATAACAAAGTGCTAAAATTTGGATTAGTCCTGGATACCAATGGTTTTAAAAAAAAAAAACAATACAATACAATTATTATTTATAAAAAAAAAAAAAAAATTTTGCCTTAATTGCTTTGCCCATTTAATAAAGTAAGGACTGTAGTTTTACCTATTTCAACAAATTAGCAAAGAAAAGTTTCTGGCCTTCTATGAGTGTTTTTTTTAATGGATGAATTTTTACTAAATGCTCTTCACCACCCAAACCATCTAATATTAATGGCAGAAAATTGCCTGCAACAAGTACAAACCTCTTAACCGATTAAAAATAAAATAAAAAATAAAAAATAAAGAAAAAAATGGGGAGGGAAATTTCAAAAAATTTACTATTTGAACACAAATAAACATTCAAACTTTTAATTAATTTTCTTCAACTTCCTCCTCCTCCTCCGCCATTACCATTCTACTAAGAGGGCTTGGTCCAAGCTTTTTTCTCCTCATCATATTTCTCTTCCTAATAACTTCCATTTGATTTCTCCTTCTAATTTGCATCATTGCTTCCTCCTCCACAACAAATCGCCTCATTAAAAGATCATCTGTCAAAGATTTCCCCCGAAAAACTCTTCTTCCTTCCGCGCTATGTCTTGCACTAGGTATTCTTTCTTGCGTCGCAGGAAAGTGTTTCGATCTAGGGTAACTATTGCTTCTTCTAGGTGGAACATCAGCTCTAAATACCTCATTGTAGGAGGAGATTGGCGCGCAAAGACATACACGAGTGAACGAAGTGGCAACCCTAAGAGACGTGCATTTTCTTAGCTTCCCTCTATTAGGGTTTGTCGTCGTCGTCGGAGGAATTTCGGTGGATTTTGAAATGGTTTTCCACAGTGTTGCATTTGTAGTAGGAATTTCTGTAGGTTTTGAAATTTTCCATAATGTAGAATTTGTTGATGGAATTTCAGTGGACTTGGAAATTGTCTTCCATTGAGTAGCCATCTCTATTGCTCTTTGGTACCAAGGCTTCCTAAATCGCAAGAAATGCATATCATGCGTCTTCTCTGGCTTTTCTATATAATGCATATGCTTTTTAATGTGCATTATTCAACACTAATTCATTCAAGCAAAAAAAATAACAAAAAAAATAAAACAAATGGCTAAAAATTAGATTTGGAGAAATATGTTTTGCATTGAAAGAAGTACAAATTTTATATCTAATTCAAATTGTGTGCTTTTTTTCCTTTCCAATAGTAGCCAAAATTTCATAGCCATCCGATACCTTCAACTTAATTTGTTATTGGTAGTAATTTAGAAAAAATAAACAAAAATAATCAACATGGAGTCACTAACTTGTATTTAAGTAACAACCTTGTGGCTGAAGGTTAAGTAACCTAGTGGTATTAGCACATTTCAAGGCATTAACAAGTCAAGAGTTCGATCATTGCCTTCTCCCTCTCCGACTTAAAAAAGAAAGAAAGTAACAACCTTGTAGGCTATGCCAATTTGATGTCAGTGTTAATTTATGAGGATTTTGTAACAGAATGAAGGATGACAAACAATTTAGTAAAATTTTAACCCATAAATCTTTTCTTTTAAGCATATTTTGCAATTGTCTCTATGAATTATGGATACATAAAAATTTTCAAAAAATAGGAAATTTTCAAAAAATTTTCTACTGACCTACACAATAGGAAATTATCTATTGCCGCTCCCTATATTATTCATATAAACAATATCAACATAATAGCCTATACTATATTTTTTCACTCTCAGTCACTGCTCTAAATAGCATTATGTATATCTATCTGTCAATAAAATAAAAAGCTATCTATTACTAGGCATAGGAAATTTTTATCCTTTAAAAATATATACATAATAGCAATACTAACAGCTAGCTAGCTAGTGAAATTCCCTTCTTGGGTACTTGGAAAAAAAAAAAAAAACCAACAACAACAACAACAAGATATGGAGTGGGCTTGACTACCGATCAAATCAAATTTTGTTTTTAACAACATCCATCCATCAAGATTCAAGAGTTATTAACATTAGGCCTAGAGCCCATTGGACATTCTTCAATGCCGCTACTATAAAACCAGAGAGTGAGCAATTTATGTTCTTCTTGCTTTCTGTTTTTTCACACACCAAATTTTATACAAAAATTTAGATGGTCTTAACATTCTCACATTTGCTAAACATTGCTCCAATAAATTGTTTAGCTTTATACTATATAACACAGAACTTAAGTGGGAAAAAAAAAAAAAAAACTTAATCAAGAATCAAGAAATGGGTACCCATTATGTGATCATATCTTCCAATGAAAATGAAAAAAAAAAAAAAATTAAACACGGGATAATTTTGAGTAGTTAAATTAAAAACAGAACAAAAAAAGAAAGAAAAAGAAAGGATCACCTTTTGTCAATTGTGTAAGAGGCATGTTGCCTTGAAATTGTCATGTGGAGTGATCAGCGATAGCTTAGATGATCATATGAACCTGTATTGATTAATCAAACAAGCACAACTTCATTATCAATGAAAATTTCCATTAACAGAAGCTACCTACATATATATGTATATACATATTTTCTTGCAAGAAATTAAAACCTTTAACAAAATGATCATTAAGTTGCTCAATTGTGAATACACAAATATAACATTTCTTGGCTTATTACAAGAATAGGCAAGCAAGAAATAAAGAAAGCAGAGTTGGTTAATTACCTTGAGCAAGAGTTCTTGGGATCTTGCATGAAGAGACCAAGATGAAGTATGAGTGTGAAAGATTGATTGAGAAAGAGCAAAAAGAACAAAAAGAATGAAGTTTTTTCTTTTGTTCATTTGAGTATAGAGAGAAAGAGAAGGAACAAGAATCCTTCTTTTGCCCTTCAATTTTCTGACTGAAAAAATGGGTTGGCAATGTTCTTTACTGAATTTTTTTTTTTAGTTGAAATGAATTTTTTTTTTAAAAAAAATTGCATCTTATTATAAACACATTCTCTTTTGCTTTATGAGGGATGACTTTTATTTATTTTTTAAAAGAGAGTAAGAGAAATATTGAAAAGAATTTTCAAATTTGAAAGGCAAAGTAAAATTTGATGCTTTTTTTTTTAATAGAATTACAAGGCTACCCTTTTGATTTGATCACTTTTAATTAATTGATTACTTTTCTTGGGTATCTTGTGGACACTTATAATAATCATGTTTTGCTCCTATTGTGTGTATGATTTCATTCTGACCAGGTGAAGGTATTAATTTGTGTCTTAGACATGCCTGACCTGACCTGACCTCCTTTCCTTTTGATGTTGAAAGAATTATAGAGGTTTTAAAGTGAATCCACTCTTTTAATATTTTATTTTATATTCCTTTTAGATGGTATTAATTTGGATCTAATAATGGTGTTGTAACTTTAACTTTAATGGTTAATTTAAGTAGTTGAAATAGTTTATTCACATTTTTAATCACCTTATAGAGGTTAGCATTCAAAAAATAATTTTTTAAAGTACAATGATAGATAATGCAAATCACGATAATTGCAGCCGATTAAAGAAAAAAATTTATAAAAGTTATATTTTGACTTCTAATTTTACAGAAAAACAGTATAAATAGGGATTAATTTTCTAATTTAATGTAGACCATGACAAACTATTTCTGTTACAGCAAGCTATATAAATTATTATCATTTTTTAAGTGTATTATCTCATATTGGGATACATTCTGAAAATTATTGTCTAATAAAAAAAATAGTTAAATGTATTAATTAAGTAATGGTCTACTTATCACTTTTTTTTCAAGACATCTATCATGTTGATTTATGAAATTATTTTTCATCTCATCACCCTTTATTCTACCGTTGTATAATTCCTTCGTATCTAGATTGTTACCAATAATAAAAAAAAAAGTTAACAATGTTGTAATTTTTTAATTGAAATATGATTTGGGCCACACTAAGAAAAGGTAATTTTGCAGAGGTAATAGATTGTTGTCTAAAAAATTTATATCTACTTAATAATGCACTTGAAAAGGGCTACTTATTTGCTAATGCGATAAGGTTATATATGAGGCAAGAAAGGAGTGGGCATGCTTAAGATAAAAATCCAGTCTGTTTATAGAAAATTTGCTAATGGATGACATTATCATGGTTCATTTGTGGTTGATGCTATCTCCACAACCAGAACTCAAAAAGCTGCTACAAAAGAGAGGGAAAAAAAAAAGACTTGATGATTGGAGATGCTGGATTAGATATTTCCACCAGTACATTGTTTTTTTCCAAAAAAAAAGCTAAAAATATCTTATATGACCAAATTTCATGCCCTTTCATTAGAAAAATAAAAAATAATAAAAAAAGCACCCATGAATGTCCTTCCAATTGGATCAAGGGCTCACCTTTTTATATGTCACTTGCCTTATACAGGAACTGTGGCGGAGGAGATTACTATAATCCAATTATAGTCCAATTAAGAGTTTGTTAATACTTTGTAGATCAAGTTTAGCACTTTTTTTTTTCTTTTCGAACCACTAGCATTTAGAGTGTTATTGAATTCTAATTAATTTAATTCGATTCATGCAAAACTATAAAATCGATAAAAATTTTCAACAATTATTTAACGTGATTATATTCAATATAACTCGATCTCGAAATATATAAATTTTATAAGAAATTTAGCACATATAAAGTTAGCACATTTGATCATATTAAAAAAAAAAATTCTCTATTTTAAAATTTATTTATTTTTATTGATAACTCTCATCAATATTGATGAATGGTAGTGGTAAAGATTCGAATTCAAAATCTTCACAATTTTTACAAGTTAAAATATCAATTCGATCACCCATGATTGGCTGATTTCTTATTATTAGTAATAAGAATTTGTTATTTTTACAGAAGCAAATTAACAATGCAATATATCTAATTAAAATTTTTTAAAAATAATACTATAGAGATTAAAAAAATATAGTGGAAACAATTTCCACCATGAGTGACATAGCTCCATCCGGACAATCTTTTAATTAGATGGAAAATCCTGAAAATGTAGAATGAATTGAAGTAGGGAGTGACCATTGCTTGACAAAAACTTTTCCAGGTCAAAAGGTTGATGGGTTTCCAGTCATCTTTTGCTTTTGTACATTGTAGACCATAGACATGATTTTGTCTGTTGTGTATTGGAAATTAAATCAATCAACAAGATTAAAATTATAATTCTAAAGGGCATAGTGATCTTTTGGACTTTACAACTTACTGAAATTAAGGTCCAAATGAAAATATGGGCAGGCAGCAATTAGCTTTATATCAGCACATTTGACATTTATTACAAGTTATAGAGACACTTTGTTAAAAATGCTCCAATTAAAGTTAGAAATACTTAAATTAATTACACCTTTTTTAAGAAATTAGCCAAATATGAATATTCATGGGGTGCAAAACTTGTATGTGAACTATTTAGTTGGAAAATAAGAAGTATTCCGGTTAAAAGTCTTAAAGATTCAACTTTTTATACTATGTTTATATTTATTGTGGCATATTTAAGAGTAGAATTTATAATTTGTGATGTTTCATATATGGAAATATAATAAATATATCAATTAGAGATGGTGTAATTGAAATTCTCTCATTTATGAAAATTATAAAGGTTTTAAATTTGAATCTTTGCAACCGAGTTGGAATCTCTGCCGTCACACTAATATTGATGAAATTTTATCATTCTAATGATAAACTATAAAAAAATAAAAAATATATATATAAATAGATGTTTTTTTTTTTTTTTAATTAAGGGTATATCTAATTCACGTCAAATCTGACATGGATTTGGAAAAACACTGGTGGAGTGGGGAGAGATGGAAGTATTGTTGTTGAAAAGAAAAAGAAAAGAGAGGCATTATGCCATTATATAATGGAATAGGGTTCTTTATCCAGAAGTCATCAAAGGAAAAGAAAGGATGCAATAGCAGTGCTACTGAAGAATTCACGTGTATCACTTCTGACATTCATCAACAGTGTTGAGAGTCTCCAAAGCCTGCACTTTACTTTTATTCATTTTTTTTTTTAAAAAAAAAACTGAAATAGCATAAATTAGTATGTTAATTTATTAGTTTAGGATAAAGGAGAGGTGAAGATGGAACCTAATTTTGGAGAAATTATTGGGTGAACTCAATTCGTCATGTACAATTATAAATTGTCTACTATACACTTGATATGTAGTACAATTAGTTTATATTTAATTAGTATTTATTATATTTTTAACTTTAAAAGTTAAAATCATGATTACTTTTCACATATTTATAAATTTTTTTATTTAGATTTATAATTTATTTTTTAAAATAATGACATGTGATATAATTTATTAATTTTAAAATTAAATCTATTAATTTAAATTAATTTAAAAAGTTCATAAAAATAAGTCCATATAAAGTTCAATCAATTTAAATTAAAAATTAAATAATTTAATTTAATTTAATTTTAAAATTAATAAATTATATAACATATCATTATTTTAAAAAATAAATCATAATTCTAAATAAAATAATTTATAAATATGTGAAAAGTAATCGTGGTTAAATATTTAACTCTTAAAGTTAAAAATATTAATAAATGCTAACTAATTGTGTCATATGTCAAGTGTATAGTAGATAGTTTATAACTTTATATGACAAATTGGGTTTACCCAAAAAATTATCCTAATTTTGAGGGTGTACCTACTCAAAAGGTGGAATTTGATGCCATTAGGTCATGTAAAGTGGACTATTCAATTTGAGAAAATAGTCTAATAATTATTTTTTTTAAAAATATATTTTAAATATAGAAATAAACTTATATTATTGTTGATTTGTAAAATTAATTTTTATCCGATCTAAAAAATTACTTTTTCTTGTAATTTATTAGTGTTTAAATTTAATCTATTTATTAATAAAATAATAAAAGCAAGCCATTTAGACATTTTAAGGTCAAAATTTAACCATTTGATACACCCCACACTCTATATTAGTTACAAATTAATCTCAATTCCATTTACTATTAAATTTATCAATTATGTTAATTATTGAACTTCCATTTGTAACAATAGATTCACTCAGATTTATTATTTTGTTTTAGTGATGAGTTGAAAGTAATTTATTTTTTTGGGCCAAGGCATCAAGCAGGTGCTGGCAGGAGTTGAAAGTAAGTTAATTATCTCGAGTTAAATTTGTTGTACTTTGTTACTTGCAAATAGGAAAAAATTATTTAGATTATTTAAACAACATTAATGTATATAAGTTTGTAAGATTCATAGCAATCAAATGGATTAAGCGGAATTTTAAAAATTTTAACCACATGTAACTCTTACATGAATACTAGAATCTCATCTAGCCCAATATCACATCATAACAACATTTGCAAAACTAAAAACATGCATTAATGAATAACATTTTAAAAATAACAAACAATACAAAGCATTATAAGCCAAAAGTCCTACAATCTAAGAGTTTAGTAACACTACAAACTCCTAAAGTGTGTAGCACGTTTGACAAACTTTAGGTTATTATGATCTATAAGCTCCAAGCTCTCCAAATATGAAACCTCTAACTTGAAACACACAAGTTGCTCCAATGAGATTTCAAGGATGGTGGAGAACTACCCGCAAGCTTCTCTTCTTGAAGATGACCCAAGATATTTGCTAGAACTCCTCCAAATTTGAATATGTAGGACTTTGTAGCAACCTTTAATGGATGTCAAGGATGGATATATATTTGTACAACTCTTGTACAATAATGACTTTTTTGCTTCAGAGCTCACAACACTTGTAATTTTATGACTCTCTACACTTAGATGAAGAAGAAAAAAGAAGAAAACATCTTAACTCTTGAGAATTCTCTCTATTTTTCTCTCTGTAGTGTAAGAATAAAAAAAAGCTCTCTAATGTATGTTATTTTTTTTTATTTATACAAAATTCACTAATTTAAAGACATGCGTATGATAATAGACACTCAAGCTACATGCATATATGCCTTTGAGTGTCTCACACTCTAACTATATGCATGCACAGCTTTTTGCTTAGGTGGCCTTACTTTTTTAAATAAGTGGGATTAGTTTGGTTATAAGAATAACCTTAGCCTTTGACTTCAATAACTCTTAATGAGTTGGGCCAAGGTCTTGAACTTGTTTAACTCTCAAAGAAGACCCATATATATATATCAAACTAATTAAGATAACTCATGAGTTTATTTAACTCTTAAATAAAGCACAAATCTTATTCATCATATTTAATCCTTATGGTCCTTCTAGTGGCCCATATTTATATATATACAATTAGAGATAAATATCAATTTAGTCATTGAACTTAATATCACATATTAAATCAAGTCCAAATTAATATTTAATTAATCACAATTAGTCTTAAACTTTGAATTTAGATTTCAGAATATGCTAGATCTCCGCACATACGTAAATCCAATTCAATTAATTTAATTAATTAATTAAACTCTTTAATTAATAATTATCATAATTGGTGCAACTCATTTGTGTGACTTACTAGGTTCAAATCTAATTGGTAATGATAAATAATATTAACACTTAATATTATGGAAACACCTTTCCATGCTAAATGTGAAAATCCCAATTAATATTATTTAGTTCCCATAAGTCATGAGTGACCCCTAGCATAGATGTCACGACTACCCGATTAAAAAAGAATGATTTTCATAGATCTACAAGAACCATAGAACATAATTACTATACACTAAATGTCCCTTCATTATAAGATCCCAATATGGGCTGGAGTTATAGTCAAACTCTAATTGCCTCAATCATATAACTTCATCTTCAGTTCAATTCTCGATAAAATACAGCTACTACTGGAAACTCTTTTCTAGCACCGAAATACTTTTCGGGTAAGTTGAGTTTGACTTGACCAGGTACTTATTCATCAAGAATAACTTAGATAGCATAGGATCTTATCCTGGTTCACTCCAAGTAATGAATTCCATCTTGGTCGATCACATATCCCTACATATAACTGGCTAGAGCCACCACACGCTATATACCCATACATAGCTAGCACATGTATGCAAGTAATAACAAACTCTAACCAACCATATGTAGATGACCGTGTTGCCTCAAGTCAAAGGACCATATGCACCATTATATCCAAAATTGTGATTGTTGACAAAAGTGAAATTTTATGCAATTACAAATCTTACATTACAATTCGATCCACCCATTACATGAGTATATATATATGTCTATTTTAATATCTCAAATCAATTAGCATGAGATTCACTACCTCCCACTATTTATATCACATACTGATTAAGGAAAATAGACAGAGAGGATAGTCAAGAGATTAATACCACTCTTATACTAATCCAACGACTATGAATATTTATAGTGTATGTACTAAATGAGTTTGTCACTCATATTATCAACTCTTGATAATAAACTCATTTAACATAATACTAAAGGGTAAATATTCAAATAAACTAAACACTTAATTTATATAAATATTATTTTATTGTCAATCAGGATAAAAGTACAATGTCATCATACAAGAATGATACTAGGGCACATCTATACTAACAATCTCTCACTTACACTAATGTCATTCACTATAATATCTAGACTAGATGCTGATCTAACTGCAGTTGAGTGAGCATTTTAGTCAATGGATCAACCATATTATCAGTTGAAGCTACTTTTTGCATGAGCATATCACCCTTTCTAACAAGTTCTCTGATAACATAATTGAGCTTTTCTATGTTTTTGGATTTTTAGTGAGACCTCGATTCCTTTGCCAAAGTTATAGCTCTATTGTTGTCACAAAAGAGAGGGACTGCCAACTCAATAGAAGGAACAACTTCTAGTTCAGTAATGAACTTTTATATCTAAATAGCTTCCTTAGCAGCTATATACTCGGCCTTTGTAGTAGAATTAATATTGATACTTTATTTAGAACTCTTCCAACTCACTACACCTCCATTACAGATGACCACAAACCTAGAGATAGACTTTCTATCATCTACATCTGACTGAAAGTCAGATATTATGAAATCTATAAGCTGTAAGTCACCTCTTCCATAAGTCAAGACTAAATCCTTAGTCATTCTCAAGTATTTAAGGATAGGCTTCACTGCCACCTAATGATCTAATCCTAGGTTGGATTGAAACTTGATAGTCACATTAATAGCATAGGTAATATCTGACCTAGTACACAATATGGCATACATTAGGCTTCCTATAGTTGAAGCCTGAAGTATAAGGAACTTTGGCTATTTTTTCCATCTCCTCGGGTGTTTTGGGCGACATCATCTTGAAAGGTGGATACCATGCCTAAATGGTAATAATCCTATATTGGAATCAAGCATGTTGAGCCTTTTTAATACCATTTCCAAGTAAAGATTTTGGGATAAACCTATCATTCTTTCAAATCTATATCTATAGACTCAAATTCCTAGAATATAGGTAGGTTCCCCTAAGTTTTTCATTAAGAAGGTCTTAGACAACCATAGCTTTATATATGTAAGCATACCAACATCATTACCAATCAATAGAATGTCATCCACATACAAGACTAGAAAAGTGAGTTGACTCCCACTAACCTTTCTGTAAACACATAGCTCATCCTTATTCTTAATGAAACTATAAGAATGAATAACCTCATCAAAATAATGATTCTAACTCCTTGAAGCTTGCTTTAGATGCTTTAGACTATAAATTGATATATTAAGCTTGCACTTTTGAGCCATCTTCGGATTCAAAACCTTTGGGTTGGTCCATGAAAATCTCTTCCTCAACATAACTATTAAGGAAGGCAATTTTGACATCCATTTGTTAAACCTCATAATTATAGTGTATGATTATAGCAAGAAGAATCGAATGGATTTAAGCATCGCTACCAATGAAAAAGGCTCCTCATAGTCAATCCCTTACCTTTGGCGAAACCCTTTCGCTACAAGCCTAGCTTTATAATTATCAACCTTCCCATCTACATCAATCTTTCTCTTGAAGATCCATTTATATCCTCTACGTACTATACCTTCAGAAGGATCAATAAGTGTCCATACTTGGTTTGTATACATGGAATCCATTTCAGCTTTCATTGCCTCAATCCATCTTGAAGAATCTTTATCTGATAAAGCTTATTCATATGTCATAGGATTATCAATATGATTACTTTAAACATGCAACTCTTGCACATCATAGAGAAAATCATATCTCTCTGGTGGATGAGATACCTTACTAGTCCTTTTAGGAGTTAGTGTGATGACACTTTTAATTGGAATAGACTCTTAGGGTTAATTAATATCCATTTGATCAATTATTTGGGATTCCTTAGATGACTCTTCATTTAACATTATCTTCCTTCCTTTACCATATTCTTTATAAGAAACTCTTCTCAAGAAATATGACATCTCTACTTATAACCTTTAATCGATTTTATGTCCAACTTGTATGATTTTAGCCTTTTGATGAAGGCTGAGCATTCCTAAATCTTAATGTGCTTAAGACTTGGCACTCTACCATCCCATATCTCATATGGTGTAATAAAAATAAACTTGGATGAAACACAATTAAGGATATAGAAGGCCGTATGAAGTGCATAACCCCAAAGTAAAATAGAAAGATCGATGTAGCTTATCATCGAACGTACTATATCTAATAAAGTACGATTTCATCTCTCGGATACACCATTTAATTATGGTATTCCTAGTGGTGTAGTTGTAATACAATGCCATATTTTTAAGGAACTTAATGAACTCGGTAATTAAGTATTCGTCTCCTCGATCCGATCGTAGGATTTTAATACTTTTTTCGGTTTAGTTTTCTAATTGGGCTTTTAACTTTTTAAACTTTTCAAATAATTCACTTTTGTTCTTCATAAGAATTAAGTGCCCATATCTTGATATATCATCTATAAAGGTTATGAAATAGTAGAAACCACCTCTATCTATTTCACTAAGTGGACCACATACATCACTATATATGATTTTCAATATATTCTTATCCATTTCCATTTGTCTAATAAATGGTAGTCTAGTCATCTTACCTTGAAGACATGCCTCACAAGTTGAATTAGACGCGAACTCAAGATTTCTCAAAATTCTAATCTTTTTTAACTTTGTGATTCTATCCTCCACAATATGACATAACCTCAAGTTCCATAAATATTTGGAATTAGAGGCATTTTCAATTAGCAAATTATTTACAATATTTAGAGGCTCAATATTATTGGACATATTATCAATATAATATAAACCATGTATTAAATAACCTATGCCTACCAATTTATTCTAAAATAAATGTCACATACATCTCTACCAAAATGAAATTCATAACCCCTACTAGTCAAACTAGAGATAAAGATAATGTTCTTATAGACATGAGGTACATATAATACATCCTCTAATAACAAAACATGATTATATAAATTAATAAAGGTAGATCCTATAGTTTTTACCGCAACACTTGCTCCATCTCTAAGCTTTAAGGTCACCTTATTAGGCCTCAACCTTCTCTCATTTGTTAGATCCTGTAAGGATGAATAAATATGAGAACTTGCACTGGTATCCAATATCCATGTATTAGATGAGCTCTTAGAACATTTAGAAGCAAATAAATAAGAGAAAGTCTCACATTCTCCATCCTTGCCTTTTTCTTTTATCTTGAGAGACTTAAGGAACTTAGGACAATTCCTCTTCCAATGTCCTTTACCTTTGCAATAGAAATACTTTCCCTTACTTTTGTCATCTTTCACTTTGGCCTTCCTTTTATTCTTGGTTATTAATCACGTAGCCTTGACAACACTTGTCTTAGCTTTCTTTTTCTTATTGTTCTTCTTCTAAGTCCTATTAGAAGAAGCAATAAGAGCAACCTTTTTCCTTTTACTTCCTTGAATGGCCTTTTAAGCTATCATAAGCATGTTCAAGAGCTCTGCAAGTGTACACTCTATCTTGTTCACATGGAAATTGGCAATAGTTTGCCCAAAAGATTCATAAAGGGATTGAAAGATCAAATCTAATTGGAGATGGAAGTCTATAGTGAAATTTAGACTCTCTAACTCCTCCATCAATCTAATAATAGAGTTCATATGGGCTCCCACTTCCTCTCCTTCCTTTGTCTTAGTGTGGAATAATCACTTTAATATCTCATATCTAATGGTCTTACTATGCTCACCAAACAACTCTTGTAGGTGAAGTAGGATTTCTCTTGCACTAGTATACTTCTCATGTTGTTAATGGATTTTGGTGCTCATGGAAGCCTATATTATGTAATATGCTTGTATGTCATCATCTTTCCATTTTTTAAGAGTGTCATGCTTCTCTTAGGAAGTATTTTCGGGAAGGGGTCTGGGAAGGTTTTATTCCAATACGTATAGTATCTTGTTAGAAGCTAAAATAACTTTTAGATTCTATAGCCAATCAATAAGGTTTAGCCCGTGAGCCTATTATTATCGAGTATGATTGAGAGTGGGTTTGATGGTCTCATATTATTAATTTCTACAAAAAGTAACAAGATTGATTAGTTATATGTCATTGTGATCACCATTAGATTTGGTCTTTAATCATAATGACCTCCCACTAATTTAGCAAATCCTCCACTTCCAAGTAGGAAATATAAATTCCTGTTGGTTGGATTTCTAGTGGGTGACGGAGTTCTTAATGAACTACTAATATCCCTCAGGTACACCTAATTGTCATTCTTGGAATATTAACATTCAATAAGTGAATAACTCTTTTTCATCATATTTCATGTGAGGTTCTATTAATCCAGCTCCTAATGTTACGGGCCTCAAGTATACCTAATTGTCATTCTTGGCCTTTGACATTAGTTAGGTCCACACTATTAAATCAGTAAAATGTATGGATTTGAACACTACACACCTTAGGTACTCCTATTTGCCATTCTTAGTATATATTGTATCCATACACCCACAACATCTCATGCTTAACAATAATACTACAAAGATCTCTTAACGTAAATACACACCCCTATGTATCCATAGCCAATGTACATAAGCCTAAAACTTTGCAAGTTATTGCTTCAATGAAGAGCTAAGACCTAAATTTAAATAAAATATTTTTAGGTCTTTAATTAAGGTCTCACTTTACACATTAATCGGTTTACAATATATATATCTCATACATACATTGCATGCCATCCATTCACAATATACATATATTGCATGACATCCATCATCGATCTATATACATATCATCTACATATATAGCATACCATAATATACATATATAACATACCATAATATACATATCACATATATACATTGCACATGTAAATGGATGATGCACAAATAAAGAATGATCATGGACTTCCTAATAACTTAAAACAAGTTACAAGATGGGCCTAGCCCATGAGATCTTCAAGTCTTGAATTTCCAAGCCACCACAAGGATGAATGGGCCACCATCTTAAACTCTTTAAGCTCCAAGTCATAACTCTTATGATTACATTCAATCCTTGCCATACTAAGGCAAATATCATATCCTATTTTATATAATTAACATTTAATTACATACCTAAATAATAAAATTAATTATTACAAACTATAAGATATAATCTAAGTCCATAATCAACCCTTAAATGTATGTTAAGCAAATAAACATAACTACTGCATATTATATCAATTTACAAGTCAAAAAAATAAGGTAAAAATGGTGTCTAGAGGTAAAAATAGGCATTAGGGTGCCTCCTCAGCACTGAGGCGGCGCCTTAGTGTGATAAGGTGGCGCCTTAGCCATTGAAAAGGCACCTCAATGACCCTCAATCCACTGAGGAGGTGCCTCAGTGGCCAGAGGCCGAACCATGACCTTTTTTTGCCTTTTTTTTCACTTTAAGTCACAACACTTGCAACTAACATTAAATATAATCACAACACTTGCAATTATCATGATTTTTAGCATGTAAAACTTATGATTTAGGCTCTAATACCACTTGAAGGGAGAATCATAGCAACCAAAGATATTAAGCAAAATTTTAAAAATTTTAACCACATACAACTCTTGCATGAATATTAAAATCCCATCTAGCCCAAGATCATATCACAAGAACATTTACATGACTAAAAACATATATTAATGGATAATATTTTAAAAACAACAAATAATACAAAGCACCATAAGCCAAAAGTCCTACAATCTAAGAGTTTAGTAACACTTACAAACTCTAAAAGTGTAACGTACGTCAATCGGGAAATACTGTTCATGCATAGTAATTTACATGACATGGGACATAGAGTTATTAGTTGCATGTTGTGGCATATGCATATTAGAGTAGTAAGGGTATTATTGTAAGAGAAGTTTGGACCTAGGTGTTAATAATAGAGAGTTTGGGATCTTATGGTAATTGTCTTAATGAGCTAAGGGTGTGTAGAGAGAGTTTTGATATTTTTCATGTATGTATATATATATAAATATATATATTAATTATTAAGAGATATAAAGGGATAATTATAAGTTAGAGAGTAATTATTATTAGAAGACTTTTGAGGGAGCATTTGGCAATTTTTGATTGGTGGGAGTTGTAGTGAATATCAATTGTGTGTGTGTATGTGTGGGAAGTAAAGAAAAACGTAGAGGAGAGGAAAAAGAGAAAGTGAGTGTGATTCTTGATTTTTCTTAAGAGATTTCTTCATTTCATATTTATCTAGCATTGATTTGGGAAGCTTTGGAGGGTCTAGAAGCTATTGGTAACTTCATATTGGTAAGCTTAGCATTTAATTTGGATTTTTGAATTAGGGTTGTTGGTTGCATAATTCAGATTTTGCAAGCTCTGTTCTATAGCCTTGTTGTTTTTGCTATATCTAGAGTTTTGGTACTCCAAATTGAGTGTGGTTTAATGTTCTGGAAACTTCAGGATGTCTACTACAACTCTTGTGTTTTAAGGAAGCCAAAATTCTACGGTTTAGATTGAGTAATTCACCTTGACATTTTTATGCTCAGTTGGCAACTTTGTTTTGCCCAATTTTAGTCAAAAATGCATATTTAATTCTATACATATCCAAATTGAGAAATTCCAATTGTAATTTATTTTAGACTCATTTAGATAGCTTCAATAGAAATTTCATGATTTTTGGACTTGTGTAGCATACATTGGGTCACCTTGAACTTAGAGCTTAGAATGGCACTTTGTTGCATCTAGTCGAGTTTAAGTGCTAGAGTCTTGTATGCTATGTGATATTGATATATGGACATGGTGTAGGTGCTGATAAAGATAGGAGTGGTGCAAATTAATAGAGAAGCTTTATTTTGAAGGAGTTGAAGCCTTTGAGATGTAGTTATTAATATAATAATATATATGTTAGTTCTTTTGAATATATGAAATATAAAGCTATGTGTGATTTGGTATGAATTAAGTATGATTTGGTGATTGAAATGTGATGTGCATGTGTTATGAAGTGAGAAAGAATGTTGAAATGTGAAATAAAAACATGTTGTGAATTGAATAAATGTTGGTAAAATAAATGTGTGATAGTAAGACTGAGACTGGTGTATAGCCTTCATTGATTGTAAAATCTAGAACTGAGCCTGGAGGATAGTTCCAGTAGTGGTCACATGAAAAAGATAAAAATGTGAGATGGGTAAGCTGAGCCTGGAGGATAGCTACCCAGAATTTTATGTGAGTATGTGAGGTTGTGAGACTGGAACTGAGCCTGGTGGATAGTCCTAGTATATGACCACTTGTGTGAAATGCGCATGTAAGGTGGTTCCGGTCGGAAACTAAATTTTATTGTGTCATTAATTGAATGAGTTTGGAAATCAATTTATGTAGTGTTTATAAATAGTTTATAATTGGTATATAAATGGTTTATGATTGGTTTCTAAATGGTTTATAATTGGTATATAAATGGTTTATGATTGGTTTCTAAATGGTTTATAATTGGTATATAAATGTTTTATGATTGGTTTCTAAATGGTTTATAAAGGGTTTATGAATGGTTTATGTTTGGTTTAAGAGTGGATGTTTTGGAAAATGAAATGCTTGCTAAATATATATATATCACTTAATTAGTTCTTGAGAAGTGGTATATATATTGTTATATTGATAATTACTTATTGAGTCGCAAGCTCACC
>CATIWO010173885.1:0-15594 GCA_949673435.1 Macaranga tanarius
ATAATAATAATAATAATAATAGTAATAATAGTTTATTTAAAATAGATTGTCAAAAATTTAATAAAAATAGATATATTCATTTTTTGAAATTATATAAATAATTAAAAACTATCTATAATATTTCTAATTATAAGTATAAAATAATATTTTTTAAATCATACACACTATTATTAATATTTAAATCATATATTTTATATATATAATTAAATACATTATCAACAACCGCTGTTATAATTTTATCAAACACTTAGTATCAGTTAGCTATTAGCTAACAACTACCAACAACAGCTATCAGCTACCAGCTTAGCTAAATAGGCTCTAACTAGGTTTGAATTTTTGCTTCGAAAAGCCGTTTGATTTAATTTTGGCAAAAAAAAAGCCTTAATGTTATTTCCAATGCTCAATTATCACCTTAAAAGTTATTTGATATCAAATAAGGTCTAAATATTTTCAAAATGACATAATTAAACATTCATTAATAACACCATTAGTAAATCTATTAGCTGTAGGGTCCACCTAAAATGACACCCAGTGATATAATGACACCGAGCTATATTTTTTATTTCTGCAAATTAAATGAACTATGCTAAAATAATTAAAATAAAATTAATTACATTTTTAAATATTTAGATTGCAGTATAACAAAAACACATATTTTCAAGAATTCTTTGTAGAAACATCATTTCTCAAATTGTGCTCTTGGGCATAAATAATGTAAATGAAGAAAAAGAACAAAAGTAAGATACTTAAAATTGAAAAAAGAATGCATTCATAAAAACAAAACAAGAGAAAAAAAAAAGCAGTGATTTTTCAATGGGTGAGGATTATTTATTTTCGTACTTCTTTTTTGGTTTTTTGAAATTACAAATTACATAATTATTGTGGACACATAGTTTTAGTCCGGTTCACGAGGTAAAAGTTCAGTGATAAAAATGATATATTAGCCCAACTCAGTAAAGGAATTGGATTTTGGCCTACTTGAAAGAAGCCCAAACACACTCCAAACCCACCAAACCAAACCCATTAAAGCCCAAATAGCCTACAACCCAATTGAACCAAACCCATCAGAGCACAAATGAACCAAAATCAAATCAAGCCCAAAACCCATTATCCCTAATAGAGGAGAGAAATCTTTATAAAAGGGAAAGGAAGAAACCCTAGGGGGGGGGGCTAGAATAAAAAACCCTAGAGAAAAAAAAAAAAAAAAAAAAGAAGTGGAGGTTAGAAGGTGACTAGAAGAAAAAACCCTAGAAAAAATAAAAGAAGGACCAGAAAGAAATTGACCGAGAGGCCAGAATCCTTATTCAAGCAGTTGTAGTGCGGGAACAATTTCTGAAGGCAAATCTATTTTTACAGTAACCTTTTTAATCTCTCTTTTTATTATTTTTTTCTCATGTTCTATTGATTTCAATTGCCTTTTGAATTATTTTTGGATAGATTTTATTATTTGAATTATGTTAATTGCATTTTTTTTATTTTAGTTTCAATTATAAAAAAAAGAATTTATTTATTTATTTTTTCTACAGTAACATGTATAAAAACACTGTTGCTGTGCCTTAACATATTTTTTTTTAATTTCGCTGATGGCAGCGGTGCCATCAATCATTAGCATTTTTTTTTGTAAATGCATGCACTGTTGCCCTTAAGTTATTTATTTTTTTTATTTTCCTTTGCGAGCACTGTTGACCCTTTTTATTATTTTATTTTTTTCTTTTTTTTTAAAAATTTTTTAGTATTATTTATTTGGTGTTTTCATATTTATTCATATGTGATTTATTATTGTTATTTTTATTTTTGGCCTGTTTATTTTTACTATGCAATATTTTTATTTTTAATTGATGATGGTTTGAATAACTAGGGATTCATTAATTAATAAATTATTTGTTTTATAGTTAATATAATTGGGTTATTTGATATTGTAAAGTGTTTTTATTAATTTTAGATTTAATATTATTTGTTTTAATATGCAATCTAGCTAGATTTTAATTATAGATTATTTTTATTTTTGTACTGACTTTTTTATCTTTTTTGTAGGTTGTTTATTATTCTTTGAAAAATTTAACCTATGATTTGTATTGCAGGCCTGAATATTAAATAGCCTACGACTTTTTATATATTTATTTAAGTTGTGATTTATTTTCTTATTTATTTTTTGTATGTAAATGAGATGTAATTTTTTTCTCCTCCCTCATTTCTTTGTGTGTGCTTTTAATTATGTTTATCTGGATTATTTTTTTTTATTTTTGTTGTTTTATTGTGAATTGTGGAATGATGTGTGGATGTATAAATCAAGGACCAAATTGTATAAAAATGGACTAATAATCAAACTTGGACCTAATCGTAAAGTTTAGAAATTATTTGGATTAAAACAATCATTTGCATGTAAATAAGAAATTATTAAATAATTAAAAATAATAAAATACAAAACACACACGGAGGCCGATCGCACGGTCGGGTGGACCATTCAAAGGCCCATACCCAATTTTCGGACCCAATCTTTGAGGACGGCTGCTGGGCTCCCTCCGTGGGATCCGGTTGCTATAAAAATGTTTTGGATTTTACCCGGGTGGTGACTCTATTCTCCAACCAAAGTCTGTCAAAAGGCTCAAGTTGTATTCATAGTGGGCCTTGAGCCCGCATAATACCGTGGTCGCCAAACACTTGAGCGGGCACTGAACCCCGCCGCCTACAATTATCCTTTCTTATAAATCTCTATTCTTTTGCATAAAAAAATGTCTAATCTTTTTTTTTTTTTTTTTTTTTTTTTTTTTTTATCAATGTCTAATTTTTTTTACTAATTATAGTTGCTAAACTACTCTTCCTTTATTCATCAAAATTCATTGTTTGATATTTAAGATTTTAAACTACTTGTAATTGAGTTTTTTTTTTTTTTTTTTTTTTTTGCATTAAAAGATTGAATATTGTATAAATCACTGTAAAATTTGCATTAATTTTTTTAAAATAACAAATCTTTTATTTTTATGAATAATTGTTTTCAATATCATATGCATATAAGTTTATTTTTTATTTTTATAAAAAAATTTAATATCATATGCACATAATTTTTTTTAATTTTCTATCATTATTTAACAAAATAATATAAAAAATAAAGTTATGTGATTAAAAATATCAATTATAAAAATTCAACAATAATTTATCATATCAAAAAATGTTCATAAATTCAACTAATAGAACTAAAATTAACCGTATGTAATTTAAACAATTATATCTCGCACATGCTTTAATTAAATTAAACTATAAAAAATGTACTTGATAAAAAGAAAATATAGCGTTTATTTTTACTATTATTAATATGTTATAACACTTATCATAAAAATTAAAATTACAATAGTTTTTATACGATGAATTTTTGTTAAATTTTTATAATGATTTTTTTAATCATGTACTTTGATTTCATATTAACTTTTAAAAATTATGATAAGAAGAATAAAAACAAAATAATGTGTATACAATATTTTTAAAAATGTTAATAAAAAGTAAAAAAATTGTTATCTTTTTTGTAATTGGTGCAAATTTTACAATGATTTAGACAAGTTAAAAGGTAAATTAATAGTTTTAAAAAAATAGTTGACTATGTTAAAGTTTTTAATGCAAAAAAAAAAATGTAAGCTTAAGCACAAGTAGGTTTATAATATAAAAAATTAAATAGTGAATTTGAAAAAAAAAAAAAAGAAATATGCTAGTTTAGGAATAATAATTAGTGAAAACAATAAACATTTCAAATAAAGGATAATTATGTAATTTATAATTCCAAAACAGTAAATAAAGAGTGTAGAAATAAATGAGTGGAGAGACAATAAATGAGTTTCTGTAAAAGATGTCATACTCTAAGTATACATCCAACATTTCAAGTAATTTTTTAAAGTCATTGAATCCGTGGTTGCAATACACATCCAATAGCTTATGTAAATTTTAAAAATTATTATATTATTGTGATTGGAAAAACTCATTCATCAAAACACAAAGTTTTATAATTGTTTTTATAAAGTTTCCATTGTAATGGACCTGATCCAATTGTTTTTAAATTTCATCTTCTCAATGAGAATAACAAGATTATGAGGATATGAACTTGAATTTAGATTTTGCAATAATAATAGGTATTAATTTTCAAAATGACTTAATTTGAAGAAAAAAAAGGTGGAATTAAAATCAACTGATTTTATTTTTTCTTTACTTTATTTCTACTTTACTTCAATTACCTATAGATGAGACGGTTTTCACACATCCACTATTGGTTATTGTGAAAAACAAAATTTACTTTATAAAAATAAAGTCATTTTAAAAGTTTTTTCTATTTGAATTATTTAATTTTAAGTTTTCTTGGCAAAAAATCAGGTGTTATACTATTATTTAATATGTGACAAAAGTCTTATAACAATAAATTTAACGTGATTACATATATCATGACTCGAATTCGAAATGTCGCTTAACCGTAAATAGCTCCGTCAATGTTATTAGTGTATTAACATATTTTATTAATGGTGTTAGCAGATTGGTTCTAAATATTTACAACCTATTGGTAATCAAAGGAAGGTTAAGGTAATAAATAAATCTTGAAAAAAACTTTGAGGATCTTTTCGAACTTTGGCCATTCTATTTTACAATCTTCGAAGCCAGAATTCCCATTTTACCCTCCTCATCCTTCTTCTTCTGCCATCTTTTCCCCCTAATTCAGTTTTTTAAAAAAGGAAAATTTAGTCTCTTCAAATTCCAGAGAGAAAGCACGGTTAGGGTTCCGGTTAACGCTCCGCCATGGACGGTGGCGCAGTTCTCAATAAAGAAAACAACAATGTTCATTCTAAAGGTATCTTCTTTGTTCTTATAAATTTATGAATCTGTAATTTACTATTGATACTTTGGTTTTGTGTTGACATTTCATATTTTTGACCGCACAGTTTGGAATTTTACCAAGTGTTGATGAAACAGAATTCTCAATTTTGATTTTGAGCTAGATTTTGGGGTTAGGATTTGTGAAATTGGTGAGGTTTTAGGATTCTACAGGTAACATCAATTTGGTATAGTGATAAATTATTATAATTACAAAGTAATAAATATTTAAGATGATTATTATTAGTGCAATTTGTTCTCTGAAACTTGTGCATTCAAGGAACTTAAGCATTAAAGATAAGAGCTGAACTCTTTAAACTATTTTAGTTCAAATTCTTGAGCTGTGTGATTGCCATGGCTTCTGTTGTTTTAGGGTTTGGTATTTATTCAGTTACTGAGGATATATTGACACTGGTCAGGTGATAAAATGAAAGGAGGGGAAATGGTAAAGGGATCTACAGTTGTTGAAAATATGCAAAGGAAAAAGCTTGGTGACATTAGTAACTTGCCCCAGAAAAACCAAGATATGAGACCCCCATCTGTTTCACTTAATACTAAAGAATATATTCACAAGCTTCATCAGGTAAATTTTCATACTTTTGAACTAACTTAATGATGAACTACATTAACAATCTTTGTTTGTTTGTTTGTTTTTTTTTTTTTTTTTTTTTCTGAATATGTTTTGTTCAGGAAAATCTGACATTGGTGAAGCTTCTTGCAGATAGAAAGTATCCTATGTGATTTATGTTTAAATTGTTGTAATTATTTTTGCCCCCTTATTGATTGTTGTAATTGCATTTGGCATTCGATCCTGTGTTTTTCCTTAGTCCACTCAACAGTAAAATCATCCAATCCCATGCATATGAGCTACAGAAATTGAGAACACAGTTTCAACAAGTACAGCAAAAGAATCTGGAGCTTGCCCAATCAAACAGTCAGATGTTGGCAGTAAGTTCATGCATTCCTTAGGAATTGAGTTCCTGATAATAGATATATTACTTTAGTTCTTACAGACAATTGGACCAAATTATTGAATTATTACTTTAAAATTTGCAGGAGCTAAATTCAAGTAAAGATAGGGTGAGTTTCTTAATAATTAAGGGACAGGATTTGGTTTGCTCAGTCTTTCATGTTTATTATCTTTCATGGTTAAAAATATGGTCTGCTAACCTTCAGCTTAAGTTGCTTCAACATGAGCTGGGATGCAAAGGCGGCTTGATTAAAGCAACGACACTGGAATTGGAGGTAAGCTTATCCAGTGTGCTTCTTGCATTCTATATGAATCGTTATCTGGTTATCAAACATATAGCTAACAAATAACTCCTTGTTTTTTCAAGGACAAAATGATTAAGCTAAGATGCCAAATTCATGGAAATGAAATATTTAAGCAAGCCATCTCAAGTAAATTTTATGGATTTTCTTTTTGTAACAGGATTCTGTGCAATTTACACCTCTTTTCACTGATTTAGGTTGAAACCTTGAAACATGGTGAGGTTAGGAGATCTTGTCAAGAGAACAACAAAGACGATGAACTTTGTAATAAGAGGATGAAGCGGCAGTCTAAATGTAACTAGCTTGCTAGCTTGTTATTCAAAGTGCTAGAAGTTGTCTTGTAAAACTGATCGTTTTCTTATGATCTTGTGCAGCTTTGGACCGTACTATGGTTAAACCAGTCCAAACTAAAGAGAAGATTGATAAGAATAGGTTCAATCTATTGTTTCACACCAATGGACTTCAAAATTGATTTTTTTGCGAAATTATATGTGATCTAACCTTTTACCTTAAAATGCTTTTCATGTGAAGGAAATCTGCTAGGTTGAAAGCTGGGGAACCAGATCTGGCCGATGCTACAAGTGAGAGTACTGGTGCTTTAAACTCTCCTATGGATAAACCAGTTGAAATTGAAAAGAAGGTTGATGAAAAGAGGTTTGTATGCATGGTCTACTGCTGCGTATTTTAAATCATACATGGCTTTGATTTTCTGGTATTCTTACAAAGACCGTAGAGAAATGATAACATGCTTGTCACAACAGGCTTTGTTCAAGAAGGCAATCTGCCAGGTTTAAAGCTGCTGAACAAGAAACAGCCGATGAGTCATTTCAGCTTAAACCTGCTGAAAAAGAAACAGCTGATGCTTCGTTTCAGATGAATGATGATTTGGATCCTACCATGCCCAAACCACTCCAAGCTGAAAAGAAGGATGACAAGAAGGGGTTTGTTTAGTCTACTGTTGTATAAAACTTCAGTTCATCCATTAGCTTTTGATTTTCTAGTGTTCTCAAAGGATTGTAGAAAAATGAAGAAATGTTTATCTGAACAGGCTTCATGAAAGAAGGCGGTCTTCTAGATTTAAAAGTCAAGAACAAGTACGAGAACCAACTGAAGACTTATTTCAGATAGATGATGCTAAATTTCCAGTTTCTCCTCTGTATGAATGTGGTCCTACACCATCAGTATCAGGAGTCAAATCTGAACCTGAAGCAG
Source organism: Macaranga tanarius (assembly GCA_949673435.1). Classification (NCBI taxonomy): domain Eukaryota; kingdom Viridiplantae; phylum Streptophyta; class Magnoliopsida; order Malpighiales; family Euphorbiaceae; genus Macaranga; species Macaranga tanarius. The sequence goes on from CATIWO010173885.1 coordinate 7,333, forward strand.
CACATAGTGCCTCTCGGTCTGAAGCTCAGGAATTACGAAGGTACTCTTTTCGACCTAAGCGTCATGCAGTTGAGAAGGTTCAGTCTTACAAAGAAATTCCACTTAATGTCAAGATGCGCAGAACTGAGTGAGTTGAAATTATTTCACAAACTAACCTTTGATTGAGCATAGTGGGGGAGACCATTATTTTTGCATTCTCGATGATATCGTTAAAACAGTCTCTTATGGATACCTGCTTCTAATCACTGTAAATTTTAAAGCCAGTGTATTTTCTTCTATCAGCAGCTGTTGATGACTTAGCACCAAAATCAATCTAGGTTTGTTGTTGAATTTCCAGAGTCTGCATTTGCATGTGGGCAATTGGGCATAATATCTCTCCATCACTAGTTTAGGTGGGAATTTTGTTTCTAGTCCAATGAACAAAAACTTAAGGGATGTAGTTGCATGTTTATCATGGTAGTTTGATAAACAATAAGGGACTTGTGGGTGGTTGATTATCATGGGTAATAAACTGTGGGCATGAAGACTGAAAAAAGAATCCTCGAATTATTAAAGTAATGTGAATGTTTCATCTGGAATGCATATTAGGACACTATCTGATACGATGTGTCAATAACCTTGTACAAAACAGTGTTTTGCCAAGACCGGATGGGGGAAGAAAGGCCAAGCTGCCATGTGCAGTATCCTGATGGATGATTTAAGAATTTGTCATAAACCATTCCAAAATCCATTTTTGTACTGCTACTGTATTTACCGGATAATGTTACTTAGCTCTGGTAAAAATTATAGTCGGCTTCTTGGATTAAGGAACCTCTATGAGGTGAAGGAATTAATTTGGAGGAAGGGGAATGGGAATGGGAATGGGATTTTCTATGCAAGTCCATGGAAATCCAAATATAAGCTTACAGAAGGGCAGAGTCAACTTCATGTTGTTTTTGTCTCAAAATTTTGTCTTGCAGTTTCGCGTTTTGACAGATGTCTTGAAAACTTCTACAAGGAGCATCAAACTTGCTCTAAATATGAACAGTTGTGTTTGGTTAAGCATCACATTTTGCATGGACAACATTTATGCCCAACAACTACCGAGTGAGTTTGGAGCTTATGCAACTTGTAGATGTGATACAAGTATGTTTGTTTGTTTGCGGGAATGATGTTAAATTCATGGAGTTTATTGTCAAATATATGATGAGTAGCAGATCAAATAGCTGAAAATCTTGACTTTCATCGAGGAATGACGAATACTGCTATTGATACTATGTTTACCGCATGTTCAAAAAAGAAGTTATTGTTCTCTGTCTGGATTTTTCTTGAGTTGGTCATCTTTCAGTCCCAACTTTACGGGGAATATTACATGATTGCTTGTGTAGTTTGGTCTGGCAGACACTTTTCTGAATTCATGAGATAAATGCTCGTTGATCTCTATTATCTCTGTACTGATATTTTTTCAGAACTAATTGCCCTTTTCTAGTTTCCTGTTTGAGTTTTATGTTGAAAGCTTTTGTGAGAATCATAATTAGTCTAACCATCATCTCTGCTGCTGCTTGTACTACTGTTATATACTGCTACTCTAATGACTTTCTCAAAAGTATAGTTTTGCTGCTTGCCATGGCACACACTTATGTTTGGCCAATACGGAGATATAATGATGTAATTGCTACTGTACAGAAATCATGAGAAAGAATAATATAGGTTATGTTCCTTTTTCCTTTTTTCATTTCTCCTAATTTATATATGCACATAATGAATTTGGTTGAATTCCTTTGACACATTATTCAATCATTATGCCATTGCATAGTTCATACAATAAAGTGTAGAGCTACACACTCTTGGATACACTTTAATATAGGATAAGAATTCAGAACATCTTTTCAATGGCAGGCGGGTGGTGCATGAGGGTGAAGTTGAAAATGTAGGATTAGAGACTTGTGTAGTGGATTTGGGTATCTAAAACAGATTAACAACTTCAATTTCTTATGATCAAATCCGATTTTGAAACTTTAGTATGTTCATGGTTATATCTTACTGAAATGGTAAAGCTATTGTTTTGCCTATCTATTTTATTATGCCGACCTGGAGATGTCAGAGGAAGATCATCACCTCCATCCGGGTGAACCTCAGGGATAACCATTGGCATTGAGGTCAATCAACACGTTACCTTTATCATACATTTTTTTTTGGTCTGGAAGGGGAGAGGGATGGGGGATTCGAACCCCTTCTTTGTATGCCCATCCTGCGGTTGGGACGTAAACCATCTCAACTCAAGGCAGATGGGACCTTTATCATACATACAACTTTATAAAATAGGAGTGAGCAAAATCAACACAAATGCAGCCAATACAACAACCACCTAACTTGCACGAGATCAAAAGACTAGTAGCAGTAAGAGTATAATATTTGACCATAAATAATGAAGTTCACTAGTTAGTTAACTAACCATTGCTTTTCACCGAATCAACAGAGGAAATGCACTCTGGACGCAGACCAAAAATGAAAAAAGGAGGGAAGAAGAAATGTGACATGCGGGTCCAGCTGCTATCACCATATCACATGCAAAGTGAAAAAATTTGAAAAGCAAAGGGTGACAAAAAAGGAGCTCCGTTTTCACATCAGCTTCCCACTGTGAGCCACTGCTTCTCCAAACCGCGTTTTTGCACGAATGAGTATGATAATAAATATATAATTTAATGAATAAAAAAAGAGCATTGAATTAAAATAGAAGATTCAAAAAAATGGTATCTAATAAAAAAATATTAACAAAGAATACTAGAGAATTTTGATTTTTTTACAATTTCTGGATGTCCTATGTTTCAAAGTACTGCTCATTCTCTGTCCTTATTTATATAAAAAATAATTGAGTTCACATGATGATGTGAGGACCGTTAATATTTTCTATGTATAAAATAAAAAAGAGATTTATATATAGTCCCAGGAAAATTAAAATTTATTTGTTTAAATTGTTGTTGATAATTATTGTTAATAACTGATTGTTGATATGGCTACATGATAACTGATCATTGATATTAAATTTAATTACACATGTAGATATTAGTTAATGTGTACATAGTTATATGTTTTATTTATTTTTTGAATAACATATACATACGTGTGCATGTATATATATTAACAATAATATATATGATATAAAAATAAATATTATTTTATACTTATAATTATAAATATTGAAAAATTTCTATTATATGATTTAAAAAAAATAAATGTATATATTTTTATTGGTTTATTTGTAAAAAAAATCCAAACGTTTACAGCTTTTTGCAATTTAATCCTAACCTTTTAATTTTTGCAATTATGTCCCAATTTTTATTTTTTTTTTTGCAATATTAACACATTAATGAATTTGGTCAAATAAATTAATTCATTAATGTTTTACAATAAGGCTTATTGGGGTTCACTCTTTGTGTTGGTGACATTACACTTCATTGCCCACTTAGAATTTTCTAAAATAATTTTGACCAAATTCATTAATGTGTTAACATTGCAAAAAAATTTGAAAATTGGGATATAATTACAAAAATTAAAAGGTTGAGATTAAATTGCAAAAAGCTGTAAACGTTTGGATTTTTTTTACAAATAAGCCATTTTTATTAAATTTTTTACAATAGATTTTAAATAAAATACTAATACTATTATTATTAAAAGTAATGGGATTTATGAATTTTGAAAATTTTTTATTAATATAATTTTTAAGATATTTATTTGTGTGGTTAATATTTTTAATAATTATTTAAAGAATATTTTCTTGAATTAATGATAATTAGTTAAAGTTAAAAGAATAAAACAATAAATATATTTGGAAAAATAATATGAACCAGAATTATTTAGTATCCTAACACTAATTAGCTATCAATTTAAAATTTTAATCAAACACTAATATTATAAGTGTTGAGATAAATGAAAAACTCATTGCTTTAATGTAGTTATTTTGATATGTAACTAAGTCAAATAGCAAGCTTTTAAGTAGAAATATGATATTTGATTAGAATTAGGCCACTAAATCCTCCAAATTTAATTAATTGAATTACAAATAATTTCAACTCCTACCAAATTAGACTGTGAAAGCACATGTGTATGTAGCTTATTCTATGTTAATTGCTTATGGAAATCATTTAGACTGTTGTGAATCAAAATTAGGCCTTTAATGAATCTATACTACCTCAACGTGTATATAGTGAAGGAGAATGCATTCATGTACAGAACTCCAACTTCATCTTATTGTACTTAATATTCAAGTCAATGATCAATAGACATGCAATCACATTACATTGGTCTTGTACTTTGAATCAGAAAGAAAAAAAAAAAAAAAAAAAAAAGAAAGACTTGAGTATTTTCTGAAATCTATGTCACATGGAACATGCTATTTCCATATTTTACCATTAATGAAAAATATTTTCCTAATTTTTTTTTTTGTTGGTATAGTAAAAATGTCTTCTTTGGGAATATTTGTCCATATCAGTTTACTACATTGACAAAATTTTATTTTTTTGAGTATCATCTTAAAAATTGAACTCAAATTATTAAAAAGAATACCAATTTTTTCAATCACTTGAAATTAATTTTACATTTTTTATTATTTTTTTCATACCTTAATGAAGAAATTGATTCAAATTATTCCACCTAACAAAATATATATATTTAAAGAAAAACAAAGCTGGTTGCTTACACTATGGTTGGCGTACATTTTGAGTTTTGCATTTTTATAGTCTGTTTTTTTAATTTATAAATTAATTATTTTCATAATTAATTTATTTAAAATATCATTTATAAACACCTTTCAACAAGTATGAACATCTAAATAATTAATTACATTTTAACCTATAAAAAATATCACTTAAACATTTTAAATAGTGATAAAAAAAAAATTGAAAGTCTTATTTTAACGAATTAACATATTTAAATGATGAAACTGAGAGAAAAAATAGTAAAATTTGTCAAATTCATAAACCCGCAACAAGTGTATTAGACCTATAATATAATGCAGACACGTACTATAAAGTGTTGGATTATAATTGGACCACACTCAGATTTCTCCCCACATACTACAAATTAGACAAAAGACTGTATGCCTGAAAATGAAAAATGAACCTCGCAAAAGTGTAAGTATGCATGTGATGTTGAGCGAAAGTGGTGTCTTTTTTTTTTTTTTTTTTTTTTTTTTTGCACAAACGTGCGAAGATGGTCCAAAACTTGGTGCAATGTTTGGATGTTTTCTCATAAAGGTTTCTTGCTTGTACAAAGCACATGTGCAACCTACATCCCATGTATAGCTCGGATGGAGGTAGGGTGAGGAGAGGAGGGCTCGTGAGAACATGGCCCTCCCTACCCTCTAAACATTTTTACACTTTCCCTTACGATTTCTTATCTTTTTTTCAATTTGGTCTCCCACACATTTATTATATAATCAATTTTAACTTTGAAATATCCTACAATTTTCAACTATATATATATATATATAGGTGTTGTAATTATATTTTTAATAGAGTCCTTGTATGTTTGTATTAACGCATTGTATCTTTATACTTTTATTTATTATACGTTTAATTTTTATTTGATGAAAAAAATAAAAACAATTGAAAATTATAATTTACTATTTAATAAACAAAATTTAAATTAAAGTTTAAATAAATTCTAATGGTCTATTAAAATATATTTAAGTAAAGGATAAAAATATAAATTTATCATATACATGGAAGTTGAATTTTTATTGTATATAATTTTCTTATAATTTTTTAAGTTAGTTAAAAAATAAAACTATTCTTATTTAATAAATAAAATTCTAAAAATGCATTGTATATATTTATATATATATTTTTACATTTTGATGTTTTTATAGTTTCATTATTTTACAAATTCATTCAGGTAGATCTTATAAGAATAAAACTATTTCAACATTTATTTATTTTTATGTATAAGATTCAAACTCAAAACTTTACATAAGAAAATTCAAACTCATGCCATTTGAATCCACAAACAGTAAATACATTATATATTTCTAATTACTATTAATTTATTTCATTAACTACAAATTAAATGTATCAATAAATAAAAAACTAAAAATATAATATATAAAAATAAATGTACTAAAAAATTACTAAATAAAAAAGTAAAATAGAAGGGTTCAAAACACCTTTTTCACACACACACACTATATATATAAGCAAATAGTTCGTTTCATTGGATTGGTCAAATTGGAAGCCGCTATACTTTATACTTTTGAAGGATAAAATTTGTTTTCCAAAAGGGCATATGCATGGAGAGGTTAAGGTCCCTACCATTATACCCATTATCTTCTTTGTCATCAATTTTGTCTTTATTTTTTTTATTTTTTTATTTTTATTTTTTTGGCCCTTTTGGCTTCAGCTCAGCTCCTTTCTCTGACTGTCTGCATGCACACCCATGATTTTCAAGTGGAACCAGGAAAAAAAAAAAAAAAAAAAATTGATTTGTTATATGTCGACGGTGGAGCTGATAAAGTTTGAAGTTTTTAGCTCTAAGTGCATACTTATTTCTTTCTTTCTTTGTACTTCTTTCTAATTTTCTAAATCTTTATATTTTTTTGTAGGAATTTAAGCTACATAACAGTATTACTTCAATTTTTCTTCATTCGTTTTACTTTATTTGAATATGATTTGAATTCCTTACATTATGTATATATATATATATATGTATATAAAATTTTGAGTCCTAAAGTTATTAACAAAATCCTAAAGTTATTAAGTTCAAAAATTTGACAAGTATTCCTTCCATAATTGAATATTTATCTCTAAAAATTTTAAGTGTTGATTTATTAAAATTTATAATATTTTTTAAAAATATAAAAAAAACCATTCTAAGTATTATATTTGAAATAATTTTTTTTAAATATTATAATAAAAATAAAATTCTTTAAATTTGAGGAATTACTTTTAGTTTACATAACTAATATTCTTTATCAATTATTATTATTATTATTATATATGTATTCTTTTTTTTAAAATTTAAAATATTTTTCTAAACAAATATTAAAAAACCATTATCCTAAACCATTAATATATATATATATTATACCAATAAAAATATATATATATATAAAATAAAAAATAATATAATCAATTGACTTAATCAATCAATATGTTAAATAATAAATAATTTTCAATAAATATATAAATAAATAATATATTAAACAATAAAAAATAACAATAAATATAAATAGCCCACGTAACTTACGGATTTACACTACTAGTTTGATTTTAATTCTCAAGTGTAAGTCTTTTTATTTATCTATTTCTTTTCAGATACTAGTAAATTATAAGGATGAAAATAAATATTATGATCTTCCTCTTGAACTTTTCTATTATATTTAATTAATTGAAGGGGAACCTTTACAAAGGATTATAATTTTATAATTATGATTAATAGCTTTTTTTTTTTTTTTTTTTTTTTTCAAAAGGCAGATAGATTAATGGCATTTGTTGAAAGTTGGTACCTAAACTAACATTAATTGGGCCCTATAATAATTCCATCATGGAGACCTAAAACAGGAGGAGGAGCCTTTTTCTAGAATTTATTTGTTAATTAAAATTGAATAGTTCCTTTTTGTTACAAATCTAACAAATTATTGCCACTATGGTACAATACAAGATTAATACACAAAAATAAGAGTCAAAAAGAGGGGGTAAAAAAGGCATGGGTATATACTTTCAAAAGGAGAAAAAAGTTAGATTATATGGCTTTTAATCATTCCTTATGTTAGAAATTTGGAATTAAGACTTTTCCTTTAGTTTCATAAAAAAAAAAAAAAAATCTCTTGTACATTTTTCACTAATATTAAAAGGAGTTTAATGTTTTTATAATGACTAATAAAAATGGCATTTTTTATTATATGTTTTTCAATTCATTAATCTCTAATAAATAAAAATAATACTCAAAAATTTTGAGGGATTTAAATTATAGCACAAATCTCTACTAATGTAAAATTCTTTAAGGGAGGGGGAAAATTAGGCTCTTTGACCACTTGCATTGCCATGCAAGTGCAAATAATGGATTTGAGGAATGTAGATTCTAAGTAGAAATCTTTGTTACATGTATATATATAAAGAGTAGAATGCTGGATGTTGAGCTTTCATCTTTAGTGGATATCTTTTAAAAAGTATTTTGAGATGTATCAGAATATAAATTTTGATGTCCTTCTGTTTTTAAAATTACTTTTTGTTCAATCTAAAAGGAAAAGATTATTGTATAATCTATTAATATTTAAATTATTTAACT
>CATIWO010173951.1:0-24884 GCA_949673435.1 Macaranga tanarius
TGTAGTTGTAATGTTGAATTTAAATTTGGTTACTAGTAACTATTATAAAATTCAAAATAATTAAGCTCCGTATAGCTTGAGAGGTAGGGCAGTACGAGAATGAGGAAAAAAATTGAAATATTTGATTATTCAGTAGTCAAATATGCTCAATTATTTAGAAATTGCATAGCTAAAAGTAACAATTTAGAGTATATGTAATTTCATTTGGATATAAAAATAGAAAATAGAAGATCCACTCAGGATTGCAGGTATTATAAAATAGTAAGAAGATAATATATACATAAGAAAAATAAAGAGGAATATGATTTACTTATGAAATGTAGTTTTATATTTGTAAAAAAAAATTTAAAAAAATGTATGGTCATTTTTATTAGCAGAATATTATATGTTTCACACAAATAAAGTGAATTTTATGCTTAATATGAAGTATGAACAAAAAGTTTGAAATCTTACTTTGGAGATTAAAATTTTGCTGAATAAACTCAGTGATAGAATTATATACTATCACAACTTAATTGGGGCATTTTTATTTACACTTTCAATGACCATACAATTTAACGTTGAAATTAAAAAGGAGGTTTAATACATAGTTTAACTTAATTAGAATTTTCAATTTAATTGGAAGTTCAAAAACAATTAGTGTGGTTAAATGAGAGTTATCTTCAAGCAAAAACGTTAATTATTATGTAATGTCTAACCAACTTGCATGTCCTCAAGTAATGTACATGTATTGAAGATTCAGTTACTTACCTTGCCAAACCTCCAATGATTTTGTAATTGAGTAAAATTAATACAAAAAGAATTAAATATGGTAATCTCATTTAAAATTTATAAGAGAAGTTTTGCTGCCCTAACGTGATAAAAAAAATTGAACCCATAATTTTTATTTTTGTAAAGGAAATTGTCACTATTTTGCTACTTAATAACAAGAGATAGTAGAAGGATGGATGGTGTTGGTTAAGGGGAGAACAAGGTCCTGTACTGTGGTTAAAGAATTGAGAGGTGCTAGTATAAGCTATGTGTGCAAGTCTTACTTTCAAGGAAAGAAAAGAATTTTGCCAACAAAACAACTCTACATAAGTGGAGTGGATACATTTTTTCTTTTTAAGGACTGCTCTATGAAATGGGTTTCATTTTTTATTTACTATTTGCATTTGTTTGTAGCATTCTTGGTTCACAACACATCAATTGGCTCTTTTGTTTATTTTTGGTGAAAATGGCAGAAATTAAAAAAGAAAATAATAAAATAAAGTGTGATAATTCAAATCCACCTCACAAGAAACCAATTAATTTTTTTTTTTTTTTGAATCGGAAATACAGAAAATCATTACTGCAAATCCAAGTTCAATACATCAATGATAAAAGGATGAGGTTCTACCAACCACTCCTTATGATGAGACCAAGAAACAAATGCTCTTGCTAGACAATGAACAACATGATTCGCTGACCGTCTAATGAAATAAATTTTTACCACAGATATTTCATTAAGAATAAGTTTACAATCATCTATAACATTACCAAATAGCCACCTATCATCTGTGGACAAAAGGACTGCCTGCACCACCAAGAAACCAATTAATTTAGGATACCCATTTTTTGTAAATTGTAATTATCAACCGTTAGTTTTACACGAGTTATTTTATAATAAGAGGCTATAATAGTTTAATAAAAATTTTATAATGAATTTGTGTAGTTTTTTCTTTGGATTGAGATTTCACAATGTTATTCCATTTAGTCACTAAATCAGCTGTAAAAATGTTACTAAATTAGTTTCCACAATAATAAGTTCGATTTTTCGGTTAGTGTGTTTTTACCCCAAACCGAATTTAAAAATTTTAAATGAAAATAATTAAAATGATAGTTTTCTTAACTAATTTTTTTTGAACTGATTTTCAATCTCATTTTGAACATAACAACAACAACAATAGTACATAATAATAATCGACCATGTGAATTAAAAAAAAAAACGACAGATATTATAGTTTTGGCCTGCCTAGCCAGCTAGTTTCAAGTTGGTTGGTAGACTTAGAGAGTACACTATAGTTTGAAAAATGGCAGGATATTGATAAACTCAATTAATATATTAAGAAACATTCTATTAATTATCCATTAGTCATTTTCTTTTATGATATGATCAAATTAGTTATTCAGCATTTGCCAATTTTCTTTTTAAATGCAAATCATTAAATTGAATATCTAAATTTTCCTAAATTCACATTTTTTATATTTTACATATAGCAAAAAAAAAAAGGGAAAAAAAGATGTACAATTTCAATTGTTTGATATTAATTTTGTTTTGTTTTTTGATTTTTGATTTTTTTCTACTCCATTTTAAAATAAAACTCATTATTGAAATATTTATATTTTATCATTTTATTTTTTGAAACTGAAAAATTAAATTTTCATAATTTATAAAAATAATACAAATAACTGCTTTTTAAAAAATTCTCTCACCTCATGTGTAAAAATAACTTTTTTTTTTTATTTTTGTTAACAATAAATTTTTTTTATTTGAAAAGGCTAAAAAGTAAAAAAAAAAAACAAACAAACACACCTTAAGATATTGACCATAATGTATACCAGTTTTTCAATCAGCTTCCTGACTTTTTTTTTTTTTTTTAACAAATAATCATAGCTTTGGCTGTATTAGTAGACATGAAATTAATTATAAATATATATAAACTTCTTCTTATTCACCAAAATTTCCAACCGTCTTTTCATCAAAATATATATTTGACATTCAAAATAAGAATGCAGAACGTTTGAATATCCTAACCTTCTACATGTTGAATATATATACATATATATGCTTACTATTAAAAGCTTAGCTAGTCCTCCACCATTGTAGTTAAATATATATAATCATTGAATATTAACCTATGGTTGTTCAAACCAGAAAAAAAAAAGAATATTAAGTTATAACAATAAATGCACATTTCATCTAATTGCCATAGTTTTCATGTGCTATTAAATGATTCCTATAATGGAGGTGGAGGAAACAATTTAATTTTTCCACTAAATTATAATGAGTGATTTTAAATTTTACTCTTTCAGACACTTATAAGTACCTTTTTTACCACGCACGCATAATAATTTAATTTAAACTTAATTTTTCTATCTTAATCAATAATTATATTTACATAAATTATTGTTAGGAATGTATCAATTATATGTTTTAAATTAGTTTCTAATCCAACGAAAAAATAAATAAACTTAATACTTTGCATAACTTTTCGAATTTAATGATATATTTTTCCTTCTACATTAGCATTTGACCTCTACTTTACCCTAATAAGGCATTAGACTTTTAAGTTGCAATGTGTTTTCTAACTTGTAAACATTGGTAGAGGCAATTTCATACTCCCAAGATCAACCATACTACACTCCTACCGTAATAATTAATCAAGTGTACCACCAAAAATATTAAATTCAAGCACAATGAGGTGGAAACCAAAAAATTGATTGCAGGTGCTGGGTGACACTGAATTCTCTAAGTCTCTTATAATTGAGTCAGAAATCTCAGTTAAAATGTCAGACGTAGGGCACATATGTAGAAAGGCAAATTCATGATATATTTGCCATTTTATGCTTCTGTTCAGCCATATGCAAAATGTCTTCAGCTTTTTCATACATCTCAAACGCATTGAGCGCAGATAGGCAAATAAAGTATCTTCATATTTACACTTGGGAAAATTTATATATTCAGTGTTTTTTTATTTTATTTTTTAGGTATAATTTTTTTTCTCAGTTAAAGTTATAATCTCATGTTTGTTTTTAACATGAACGAAAATTTATATTTCTTAACAAAAAAAAAAAAAAAAATTCTCCATCAAAAAAGTTTCTCGAAGAAAAGTCAGCACCTTAATTTTTTTTTTTTTGCTTTTCATCTATATATTAGTTATATTATGAGATTAATCTCATCTTAGTAAGGGTTTATCCCTCCTAGATAATGTTTTGTTGATAGTTTTAGTTTTTTATAGCTAAGTCTTCAGATATATGAGTTGATAGATCTTGATGAAAAAAGTCAGGAATAATGGATGTTTGAATAAAATAGTATAATTCTGCTCCGATGAACTCATTCGTTGCATCAGCATGATAACCAAACCAATAAGGTTTCTTACTAAATCTCCACAAAGGGTATTTTAGTTTGTTTCCATATATTTTATTTTATATATTTTTAGAGAAAAATATAATTTGTTTATTTTTAATATTTATTGTACTGAAATCTGTAACTTTTATTTGGTGAAATGGAATGCCACCAAATTTTATCAAAAAAAAAAAAACTTCTCCACCATTTCCCTTCTGTATTTTTTTTGCTGTTACATTTTATTTAGTATCCATTTTTAGTATTTGTTATGTGAGATTCTTATTTGAATTGAATTCATATGAACTCATATTTACACGTGGTGAAATTTATAATATATAGTTTTGTCGTAAGATGAATGTTTTTATATTAAATATTTAAAATTTCTTCAAGTTATATCTATATTTTTTATTGAAAATAATAAAAATAAAAATAAAAACAGACAAGTAACATGCTATATATATTTGTGAAAATTAGTTTTGTATCTTTCAATGACTAGATGAAAAATTTATACAATTAATTGAAAGAAAAAAAATCTTATATATTTTTTTTATATATATATAAATGATGATTTTCATTCATCACAGGTAAACTTACAAGAGAATACAATTGTTGTGAATATTATTTCATTATGCAAAAGACATCTAATTAAAACGACATTCTTCAGTTGTGTGCATGTGAATACGAACACTCAATTTTGGGAAGTGCAAGATTTTTTTTTTCTTTCAATTTTTTTTATAAAAGTACAGTATAGAGAATAATTAATTTGCAAGATACTGTAATCAAATGGTTAATATTAATAAAAACAAGGTTGGAAATGTATGCTAATGATCTATCTGGTGGCAATTTAATCATCTGTTACATTTATTAGGACTGATTGTGAAATTAATTATGGGCCACCAACTATACCCAACAACATAAGGGCCTCATTGAAAGGGATGTCAAATTGGTATCATCCTAATCATCATGAAAGGCTATTTGATTATAAGAGTTTTTTTTTTTTAAAAAAAAAAAAAAAAAAAAAAAACACTTACAGCTAAAAGTTGATAAATACCAATTTTTTTAATAAAATTTTATTAGTTACTATTGTTAATATGTCAAATGACTATTAAAAATATAAATTATTTTACATATAATTTTATAGATCCTTTTATAATTTTTTTTATTATGTAAATATTATCTAAAAAGCATACACAATAATAAATAATAAATGTTTTAAGCAAAAGCAGCTATCAACTGCTGATTTTTGAATTTCATTAAACACGTATAATTTAGATGTTAGGTAAAAAATCTCTACCCATTGAATCAAACAACCTCTTAATCTAACATTACAGGCATAATTTTTAGTCATTTATTTATTCATTTATTTCATGGCAGGTCAAGATCTATGATTATATTTATGTAGTAGAATAACTCCTTTTCTTATAAAATATTTATCATGAAACTAAAAAAAAAAAAAAATTATCAACATTCAGAAATATAAACTCAAATTTTTTTCATAATTTTCACAATAAACCAACCGATTTATTAATACAAAATATAATTAGATATTACGAATACAAACTTCCAATGTTTCATCAAAACAAACACTAAAGTAATGGCAGAATGACAGTGACAAATGAAAGGATAGCAGCTTAAAGATCTTGACAAATAAAAACTGAAGAAATGCCTCCTCATGCTAAAGACAAAAAGAAAAATTATTGAAGAGAGCAGACAAGCAAAGCAGAGAGGTGTATGTGTTGTATGGTAATGGCAGCAGCAGAAATTTCATGTCACAGAATTAAGGTCTTCAAATGGCAAAAAGACAATGTGCTGCTTGGTTGTGAATCAGGTAACAGACAACAAAATGTCAGCTCCTCTCCTGGAACCAAGTGTGGTTTTTCATGTTTATTGACAAATGTTATTTTTGGTCAGTTGTATTATGTATATATACAATCTTCCACCACTATATCTCTTATAGGATCCTGTTTGTTACAATTTTTAAATATTGCAGCATGGTTTTTTTTTTTTTTTTTTGGATTTATTACAAATTTGGAGGAAAATAGAGTTTATTGTTTCAACAGAAGAAAACAGATGCTTGAACAATGTTAAAGTTGGCCCAATGGGTTTCAAAGTAGGAAAACATATTGGATTTAAGCTCATATGAAAGATAGAACACCTTTTCACACACCATGTTTTCCTGCCCATTGCAAATTGCAATATGTAAATCTTTGCAATTCTTTTTAACACGTGTGTGAAAATTTAATTTATTTTTAATAATAAAATTCAACTTTATAAAATCGTAATTTTTAACTCTATTTCTCTACATAAATGTTATAAACAAGAAAATTATTTTATCTACATCATACATCCAACTAATTAAATTGGTAATAATATAAATAAAAATAATTATTTAAACAGTGCATCATTAAGACATTCTTACTAACTCTAATGACAATACATCTAAATGTGTTTTGGTATAAAAGAATTTCACAAAATTTATAAAATTTATTTATAAATTCAAATGAGTGTATTTGATTTAAATAAAAATTTAATGAAATTCATAATTTAACTTTTTAATTTTGTGAAATTACTTATTACTAAATTAAATTCTAAAAAATTATAAAAATTCCCAAATGCATTCATTTCACAAATTATTTATTTAAATCAAACAGACTATATTAATAAAAATTCATTTACAAATGAATTTAGAATCTATTTGGAATTCTATTTAGATTCATTTGAAAATAAAATAAATTTTTTAGTAGAATTTAACCAAGTAAGGGGTTAACCATTTAATAAATTACAAGTTTTTTTTTTTTTTTTTGAGTATTTAGTTGGAGTATGAAATAAATTTCTTAGTAGAATTTAACCAAATAAGGGGCTAGCCATTTAATGAATTGCAATTTTTTTTTTTTTTTTGAGCATCTAGTTCACCACAAGGGGAGAAACCAAGGGAGGCAGGGGATTATTTCTAGTCTCCATAACTAGATGTCCATACCTTTTACCACTTAGACTACTTATGGAGAAATTGTAAATATTTATATTATTTTACACCTGACATATGTATGAGTGGACTCTTACTACTATATATATATGTTTATTACGCAAATATAATTCAAAATTATTAAATAAATTGTTATTTAATTATAATTGTTGATATATATATAATGTTGTGTTTGTAACATGAATTTGGGTAGGAAATTCGTTGATTTTACGTTTTGGGCACTTTTGGTTGTGTTTTACATGTTGGAGGTAGATATGACCTGAAACACGAGCATATTGTAGTGTGTGTTGAAGGCTAGTGACGTACACAGGTAAGGACACGAGTGTACTAGTGACCGTGTTGGAACCTGTCAAATTATTCAGAAAGGTATACGGGTATGTTTTAGACCGTGTTTGGACCCCATTTTTACTCCAGAAGGCTACACTGGCTGAAACATGCCCATGTAGCCCCGTCCAAATCAATTGGGAAGCTATGTTTCTCCTATTTTCTCTCCACTTAAGCTATAAATAGGCTTTGTATCAATTTAGGTTTGAGACATCTAGTTTATTCTTCATTATTAGCCGCCCTAACACTCTTTAGTACGCTCTTTTACATACATAGTGAAATCTTTGCTCCTATACCTATAGTTTTTCCCATCTTAGGATTTTTCACGTAAATTTTTTTATCTACTTTAATTATTTCTTTTGGTTGCTATTGTGTGTAATTATTTGTGTGCGCCTATTGCTTCTGCTGTAGCTCTAACAAACTAGTATTAGAGATAAGGTTATTTTTCTTGGGAACCTTAAATCTTGGAGTTATCTGATTTTGAACAATGACTTCGGTGAAATATGATATTCCATTGTTGGATCGTAGATGTAGCACAAGATTCTCACTATGGCGAGTTAAGATGTGCACTGTCCTTGTACAGATGGAGTTAGATGATGCTATTTTGGGGGTTGATCATATGCCCGCATCATTAAAGGATGATGAAAAGAAGCGTAGAAATCATGAAGCCTTAACTCTAATATATTTATATTTGTCAAATAGTATTTTACAATATGTATTGAAGGAGAAGACCACGACTTCGTTGTGGGTAAAGTTGGAGTAAATATACATGAAGAAATCTCTCCCTAGTAAGATACATTTGAAGCAGCGTTTCTACTCTTATCGTATGTTGGAAGGTACGTCCCTTGAGGATCACTTAATTGTGTTTAAGGAAATTATCTCTAAATTGGAGAATATGAAGCTCAATGTTGCGGATGAGGATTTTAGTTTTGATTTTACTATGTTCCTTATCTCCTTTTTATAAAAACTTCATTGAGACTCTTTTGTATAGTCGTGATTTCTCTCTAAAAAAGATTTTTGAGGCTTTGTATTACAAAGAGCAGGTTAAGCAGTTGGTGGTTAACCCAGAGACTCATGGGAAGGATGATTGAAAGAGATTATGGGATGAGACTAGGGATAGGTCGAAGTCTGAAAGTAAAACCATGAAGTGCCATTACTGCAAGAAGAAGGGTCATGTTAAGGCTGAGTGTTTTAAGTTAAGGAACAGGTCTAAGAGAGGTGATCAAAATGATAAAATGCTAAAAAATTATGGTGAGGCCAGTATTATTGAAGATGTAGAAGATTTGGACAATCATGGTAATCTTTTCGTTATCACTGACAGCAGGGTCAATTCAACACGTGACTGAATTTTGGACACTACTTGTATATACCATATAACTCGCAATCGGGAATGGTTTACAACCAATAAATCGAGAGATATAGAAATTGTTTTGATGGAGAATAATGCTCAATGTAAGATTGTCAACATTGGTTCGATCAGAATCAAGATGCATAATGGGATCATTAAGACACTTGAGGGTGTTCGGCATATTCCTGACATAGGTTAAAATCTTATTTCAGTTTCTACCTTCAACAGTGAAGGTTACAGTTATTCAGGTGGAGGTGGAGTGTTAAAGATCACGAAGGGCTCTCTCGTTATAATGAAGGGGCGTTTGAGGCATGCCAAGTTATACGTCTTGGAGGGTTCGACCATTACTGGTGATGCAGTCATCACTACCTCCAAGTTGGATAATACTACACTTTGACATTTACGATTAGGCTATATGAGTGAGAACGGCATAGCGAAGTTGAGCAAAAGAGGATTGATAGATAGTCGGATTGGAAAATATTTTGTAAGCAATGCGTATTTGGAAAATATAAAAGGATGAGTTTCAGTAAGGGAATTCACAATACTAAAGAGACACTTGACTATATTCATTCAGACCTTTGGAGACAATCCTAAGTTCCTACTAAGGGTGGTGCGAGTTACATATTGACGATCATTGATGTCTTCTCAAGGAAAGTTTGAGTGTTTTTTTTTTAAGCACAAGAGTGAGGTGTTTGCTATCTTTAAGCAGTGGAAGACCCTGATTGAGAAATAAATTGGGAAACAAGTGAAGCATCTTCATACTGACAATGAGTTAGAATTTTATTCAAGTGAGTTTAACTCATTTTGTAAGTCTGAGAGAATTATTAGGCATTTGATAGTTTCTGGTATTTTGTAGTAAAATACTATGATTGAACATATGAATAGGACATTGATGGATAAGGTTCAGTGCTTACTTTCTAATTTTGGATTATTAAAGTCATTTTGGGCTGAAGCTGCTGTCATAACCTATTTTTTTATGAACTGTTCTCCATCCATGGTGATAGATAAGAAAACTCCGGAAGAGGTATGGTCTGGTACTCCTACTAATTATGACGACTTAAAAATTTTTAGTTGTCCTGCATATGCTCATATTGATAATAGTAAATTGGAACCTAGATCTAGAACGTGTGTCTTTAATGGGTATATGTCTAATGTTAAGGGTTATTAGTTTTGGTGTCCTGAGTTGATTAAGGTTATTGTGAGTTACAATATAATCTTTGATGAAACTCCTATATTACGTAACTCATCTCCTAGAGACATTTGTGATAAGTTTGTATAGTAGTAGAATACAGACATGAATATGGAGTTTCTGTTTAGAATATAATTTGTACCAAAAGCTATATCAGATAAGAGTTCAGAGGTGACTAATAATGATGAAGTTGCTACACCTCATTACTCTATTACGAGGAATAGACCTATGAGGGCTATTAAACCACTATAAAAATATGCTGAAGCAGATATAGAGGCTTATGCATTGAATATGGCTGAAGATATTGAAGTCGGTGAGGAACTATCTACTTATAAAGAGGCAATTAGTAGTGTGGATTCAGAAAAGTGGTTGATTACCTTGCTTAAGGAGATGGAGCCTCTATACAAGAATGGCACATGGGAGTTAGTGAAGTTACCTAAAGGCAAGAAGACTGTTCGGTGTAAGTGAGTGTTCAAGAAGAAAAAAGGCATTCCGGATATTAATGATACTAGATATAAGGTGAGACTTATTACTAAGGGCTTAGTCAAATTTTGGATATGGACTTTACTGATGTGTTCTCTCCTGTTGTGAAGCATAACTCTATTCGATCTTTACTTAGGATTGTTGTTGGGTATGATCTTGAGTTATAACAATTGGATGTCAAAATGACATTCTTATATGAAGAGCTTTATGAGGACATTTATATGTAGCAGCTAGAGTGTTTTGTTGCTTCAGAAAAGGAAGACCATGTGTGTTTGTTAAAGAAATCTCTTTATGGGTTGAAGCAATCTCCAAGGCAGTGGTACAAGAGCTTTGATGCTTTCATGACTTCACACAGGTTTAGGCATTGCAACTATAATAATTGTGTTTATTTTAAGAAGAATTGTGATGGGTCTTTTATGTATCTTCATCTATATATTGATGACATGTTGATTACAGCTAGAGATAAAGAAGAAATTAAGAAGGTCAAAGCTTAGTTGAGTGCCAAATTTAAGAAAGATTTGGGTGAAGTAAAGAAGATCCTTGGCATAGAGATTATGAGAGATAGGAAGGTTGTCTCATTGTATCTTAGTTAGAAGGGGTACATTGAGAAGGTTTTGCGAAGGTTTAGAATGCACAATTGTAAACCTATAAGTACTCCATTGGCTTTACATTTTAGGCTTTCAGCTTTGTTGTGTCCATAGTCAGATGATGAGATCGAGTATATGACTTGACTCCCTTACTCTAGTGCAGTTAGTTTCCTAATATATGCTATAGTTTGCACAAGTCTGAATTTGCCGCATACCGTGTGTTCAGTTAGTAGATACATGGCTAAACTGGGGAAAGAGCATTGAAGCAGTTCAATGGATCCTTCACTACTTACGTGGCTCTTCGAGAGTGTGTTTTTATTTTGGAAAATGTAGAGATGGGGTTGTTGGCTATGTGGATTCAGATTTTTTTAGTGATCTTGACAAAAGGAGATCATTGACCGGTTATGTGTTTAGTATTGGTGGTTGTGCTATTGGTTAGAAGGCAATATCGTAAGCTTCAGTTGCGTTGTCTATCATAGAGGTTGAGTATATGGCCATTACTGAAGCTGTTAAGGAGGCCGTTTGGTTCAAGGGATTATTTAGAGAGCTTTATGATGATTTGATGCTTGTGGCATTATTTTGTGATAGTCAGAGTGTTATTTACCTCACCAAAGACTAGATGTTCCATAAGAGGACTAAGCACATTGATGTTCACTATCACTTTTTTACGAGAAGTTATTGTAAAGGGTAATATGGTTATGGAGATGGTCAGTACTCATGATAATCCCGCTGACATGTTAACTAAAATCACTTCCTTTATTTGATGGAGCCTCCGAAAGAAATGAAGTTATGGCTTCAATAAGACATGCATGGAGTTTGCTATCGAAGACTTGTTACAACGTAGTTGTTTTGTTTAGGTGTTATGCCTCGTCTCCTTACTTAAAAAAAAATCACTTCTTTTATCCAAGTTTGTGCATTGCTTGGACTTGGTTGGTATTTTACATTCTCGTTGAGTTATGCCCATGGGGGCATGTTAAAAGATGTGAAGTTTATGTTGTTATTTGCATTGTGGAGTATTTTTGTTTTAAATTGATACTTGGAAATTCATGTCAAGGTGGAGATTATTGTGTTTATGACATGAATTTTGATAGGAGATTTGTTGGTTTCGCATTTTGGGCACTTTTGGTTGTGTTTTATATGTTAGAGGTAGACATAGCCTGAAACACAAGTGTGTTGCAGGGTGTATTGAAGGCTAATGAGGTATATGGGGAGGGGCACTGGTGTATTGGTGACTGTGTTAGAATTTGTCAAATTATCCAGAAATGCACATGAGCGTGTTCCAGACCATGTTTGGACCTCGTTTTTACTCTAGAAGGCTACACAGACCGAAATACGCCCGTGTAGCGCATAGGGTTGTTTAAATCAATTGGAAAGCTATTTTTCTCATATTTTCTCTCCACCTAAGCTATAAATAGGCTTTGTAACTAGTTGTACTTGTTACTTATTTATTGACTGATTTTCTTTTTAATTGATTCCGTGCAACCACCTACAAATATCTATATACATATATTAAATTCTGAGTCTTAAAATTATTAAACTCAAATATTGTCACGTGTCCCTCCTATTTATTTAGTATTAAGCTCTAAAAGTTTATATGTTGAATTCTAAAAATTCACAATATTTTCTTAAAAAATATATAAAAATTATTTAGTTAATTACTTATTTAAAATAAACTTCTATTTAGTTAATTACTTAGTTAAATTAAACTCCTTTTAACCTAAAATTCTATTTAGTATCAACCATCATAAAACTACTATTATTTAGTTAATTACTTATTTAAAATAAACTCATATTTAGTTAATTACTTATTTAAATTAAACTCAGTTTAACCTAAAACTCTATTTAGGACTATTCATTCTTACAACTTTTTTTCCTCTCTTCACCATTTTTTTTTTCTGCTAACTTTGATTAGTGACTCAAAGACCAATTTATAATTATTTATCCGATATAATTATTTATTTATTTAATATCTAAATATATTATTCTATAAATATCATGCGCAACTCACGAGTTTACTACTAGTTTTCCATAAAAATTGATATCATTGCCTGATTTTTTTTTTTCCTAAAAAAATTGTAACTTTCAAAGGATAATTCTATCACTTTTTTAAAGAATTTTTTTGTAATATTTTATTATCCATTTCTAAGATTTTCCACAAATATAAACGGGACATTTTTAAAATCGAACTCCATCAGTTGTTTTTTTGTTCTTTAATATGATGATTTTGATATCTAATAGTTATAAGAATTTCGATTGATCCGAAATAAATCTCGAATCGATTCAAATGGAAACGTAAGGATGGTAAAAATTACTGACGCTAATATGAACGGTTGTTGGTACTATTGGTTTTTTGACAGTTGCAGACTTCAAAAAAATTGGAGCTGTGAAATCCCCAATTGGACATGGCACCAAAATCAATACAAAACGACAAGAAACATGATAAATCACATCTTTAATAATGTCCCAAAATGGCATACATACAAACAAACTGAATTGCAACAAACTGATCAGAAATCAATTTGTGATTGAACGGATGAGACAAGTGTGCTTTGATGTGCGTGTGGCTCATAGTTTTGCACGATTTCTTGAGCTTTCTTTAACCCTCTAAACCTTTACTCTCATTTTTGGAGCCAACCCATGTCACAATTCTAAAAACCCACTTAAACCCATCACCCACTTAACTAATAAATTTTTTTTTTTTGTTGTCACTTGATAATAGTTATTGTTCAATGGCTTCTATGTCTAGATTTGTGCTTAAAGATTGCAAGTTACAAACTTTTGCAGCTGTTTATAGACCCAGCTCTTGTTTTCCTCCCAGGAGGCAAAGATTTCATATGGGTATGTTTTGTTTTGGCTTGATGACGTTTAGTTGCTTTCTGGGTGTTGTTTATTTGCTCTTTCTGTTCATTTGCTAGCTGAGAATTCTTGTTTATTGAGAGTCGCTTGCTATGTTTTGAGTGTGCAATTAGACATCTTTCTAATAATTATTTCTCTGCTGCATTCGGATGTTAAGACCTAAGAAATGGGATTTCTTTACCTGAAAATGGAAGAATTTGTTCAATTCAAAGCAAGCCAACAAGTCCAGATGTTGCTATTGATGCCCCTTTCCATGCCATTCAAACTTCCAGGTATCTAATTGTAAAATGAATCCTTTATTAGTGTATTTTGTTCTTAATGTTTTTTTTTTTTTGAAATATATTTTGTTCTTAATGTTAAAAATGCTAGTTAGCTTATATTGGGAGCATTCACTCAACATAGTTTCCTGACGATCACTGTTTCTAGTTGGTTTACTGTTCCATTCTGATATGTTGTCCTTAGTTCAGTCAAGCATTTGTTTCCTAGTACTATTTTAGGAGTGTTTCGTTTGTTTGTATAATGGAAAATTGATAGGTTATTTATATGTATGTATGGCTTTCTTTTGATGTATTTAAGGTCATAATATATTTGACTGCTTTGTGAAGGAACTCCCAAATATTGTGTAAGGCCACTGCAAGTGCATCTGGTGTTCCTGATCGCACACCTAGTGAAACGAGCATGTATGAAAAGATAATTGAAACTCTTACAACTCTTTTCCCTGTGTGGGTATGTCTCATGTATCCTTGGTATAAAGGCATTAGATTTCAGAACTACTGCTAAATATAAATTTAAAACTTAAATCTTGAATTTGACATGTTTGTTTCTAGAACAATGATTTCAAATACTAAATGTTCTCTTGCTAAACAGGTCATATTGGGCACCATTGTTGGCATCTATAAGCCAGCTGCGGTAATGTTTAGGTGTTGTTTTTCTTCTTCAATACAAGAAATTTGCTGTTGCTTGGCCAACTGTTGATGCCTTCTTTCAGGTTACATGGTTGGAGACAGACCTCTTCACTCTTGCCCTGGGTTTTCTCATGCTTTCAATGGGATTGACTTTGACGTTTGAAGATTTTAGACGATGTTTAAGAAATCCATGGACTGTAAGAGAACTCATTCATGTCTAAATTAGCAGGACAGCTGATAAAAACAGTTAGATACGCTAAAGTATTTGTTCATTTGTTGCAGGTAGGTGTAGGATTTCTGGCACAGTACCTTATCAAGCCCACGTTAGGTTTTCTTATTGCAATGGTATTTAGTCACCACTTTTTCGTCGTAGACATTCTTTTCCCCAATGGTTGAGTTTCTTCACTGTTTTGCATTGATTTGTTCACAACAAACTTTAAGTTGCTCAACAATAAAGATGGAAACTTAGATGTGCTTTGAATGTTTTGTCACCAAACATCAGAAAACCTTCCTTGATTATATATGTGTGCAGGGCTTTGAATTCATGAAAATGATAAAATGAATTGGTATTGTTAACTCTTCCTTCTTCCAGTGATGTTGTTTGAATGTAAGCGACATTTTCTGAATACTTAGCTGAAGGAAACATATCAAGCATATCATCTGTATTCTTTCCGGTTGTTATTTTTTGCACTAGGAGTTTACTGACTGTAGTAAATGGGGTTTGAATATTAGGTTTCTATCTTCCCATCTAACTTAATATCCTTTTCAAATTATTAATATCGTAGGGCATACAGATTCTGTGCTTCTGATTTAGTATTAAGGTTCTATAGAACAGGAGATCTGCATGGAATACAAATTCAGTTTTTTGCATTGTGGCTGCTGGTCCTTCCCTGCACAACATTTTTAATTATTCTGTAAACAACTTCTTGTCATTCTAACTCATCATGATGACCTTGATCAATAACAAGTCTCTCTCTGATTTTCAGACTCTGAAACTGTCAGCACCACTTGCTACGGGTCTTATTTTGGTCTCATGTTGTCCTGGAGGGCAGGCATCTAATGTTGCAACCTATATATCAAAGGGAAACGTAGCGCTTTCAGTTCTTATGACAACGTAAGTGCAAGTTGTATGGCTGCAAGTTTTCTAGATTGATCATCTCTCATCTCTGGTCCACCTTTGTTTTGGTCTAGTCTGGTGTTATCGCTGATAATATGCATCAATTTCTGAAGCTTGTATCGACTCAACCAGGTGTTATTTGACTGGAAATTTCATTAGTATTATAAATACAAAGTTAAATCAAATATGCCTTGTTTTTTTTCTATACGGACTACCTTTAGCACAAAAAGTTATCTAAGGTGTGGCCTACCTGCGCAAAAGTTAAATTGTCAAAGCAATCATGCTGAGAATCACGTGTGCTAATTTTTTATTTTGCGGATAATTCTTTGCAAAAAGTGGAATAGGTTAAGTTATATTCATTTCAAAAGACTAGCAGAGACTTCCATGTGATATATGGCTCGTTGTTACTGGTTTTGGTTCCTTACTGATGGTTTTGCTATTCAAATTTTACAAGGGGAAAATTACCTTTGGAATGCTTTTGCATGTGGCATGAAAGTTCAAATAAAGAGGAAAAGTTAGTTATCTTTGCCATTTTATGGTTTTAATGTTAAACTGCAAATATTATGCATATAAGTGAAAGTACATATGTGAGAATCATCTTTGGTTAACATGATTGACAAATATGTTCATAAAAGATTCTCATGTTACTTGAATGAGTGGTTGTGCTTCTTGTAAAGAACTATATATCGTGACAGAAACTACACCTATTATTATCTGCAATCTTTTGAATTTGATCCTTAGACTTAAATCTGTTTGCTAATATCATCTGGGCTTCTTATAGGTGTTCAACCATTGGAGCTATTGTCATGACACCACTCCTCACTAAGCTTCTTGCTGGGCAGCTTGTTCCAGTTGATGCTGCGGTACGTTAAACAGGCTTGATGATTGCCTTCCTGAAAGCCTTTAATTTCTTGCAATAAGAAATTGATGATTGGTGGAAACAAATATATTGAATGATTGATGCATCAATCAAAGTGGCAACTTCCCCAAATGGCACAGCATAGCTAGTATTTTACATGGCAAAAATAGCAGGAAAGAATATGGTCTACTGGACATGGAAATATAGACAGTGTGGAGTTTGGTAGACACCTTACTAGACCAAATAGGCCTAAAAATTTATGTATAAAAATAGCAGGTCAAGGAGTCATTCTGGAGTCATCCATTCTAAAATCCAGCGTAATTGAATTCTTATACGATGAATCCATATAAGCTAATAGTGAATGAAGCAATCACAGTAACTTGTTTCAGCTGAAGATTGACATGAGAAAAAGGAGGGTAGAATGTGCCAGAAGACTCATAGGCACCATACGGTAGTATGGGAGAGGGCTTAAATTCTTAAATGCATTATTCATACAAACACACTAATCTTTGGTTTAAAAACTTATTCTAAGAGCCGTCATTTTCCTGCCATCTTTTCAGGGACTGGCTATCAGCACTTTTCAAGTTGTTTTAGTGCCAACCATCATTGGAGGTAACGGAAAGGTGTTTAAAGATTTGAAGTTAAATGCACTGGATTAGACATTTGTTTAATGGCTCACCACAAGTCTTTTGTGTATAACTCAAGCTCTTGCTTATATGACAGTGCTATCAAATGAATATTTCCCTAAGTTTACTTCAAAAATAGTCACAGTAACACCTTTGATTGGAGTTATCCTCACAACCCTACTCTGTGCAAGTCCTGTAAGTTTCAAATTTATCTGTTGAAGTACTTGTATGGCTTTGAAAATTTACTTTGATATTTTGGCAATAGTTGTTTCACTTAAGACTTAAATTCCTATTTTCCTAGATCGGGCAAGTGTCTGATGTCTTGAAAGCACAAGGACTACAACTGATATTTCCAGTGGCTTTACTACATGGTGCGGCATTTGCTCTTGGTTATTGGGTGTCCAAACTATCATTTGGTGAATCCACTTCTCGTACTATATCCATTGAATGTGGGATGCAGGTAAATATTAGTCAGGACTGACTATATGCTTATGTTCATACATCTATGGTTCTATTTTTGGAGCATGAAAAAATAGATGGAGTTGAAGACAAACACAATTCCTTTCTTTGATTCTGTACTGTTGGGAAAATATAAAGAATCAAGTGAAGATATGAGATGATAAAACAAATTACGCCATATGAGAACATATACTTGGTTATTTTGTAAGCATGGATCGTACTTTCTAAATGTGCAATATATGCAAGTCTGTACTGTTGGGCATTAACTATCAGTTAACTATATCACCTGCCATGAATTAAGCAAAAACTCTTCTTTTGCAATTCAGAAGTTAGCAGAGAACTATTAATTTTCCATTCGTTTTCATTGAATATCCATTTGCGTAAAACATATCCCATTTTGCTTAGAGTTGGTATGTTTAATTTTATACTTCTACCTGTACGTGCAGAGTTGCAACATGGAACAGCATCTACTTATTTATGAAATTTTGAATTGTTATGTAGATTATTTAAGTCTCTCAGAATTCATCAACTCTTTCCCATGCGTATGCAGAGCTCTGCGCTTGGATTTTTGCTCGCCCAAAAACATTTTACAAACCCCCTTGTGGCTGTGCCTTCAGCTGTTAGTGTTGTTTGCATGGCAGTAAGTGTTTTACTGTACTCAGAGCTCAGATTATCTGTGTTCTTCTTGCCATCAACCATTGTTTTGGTATCTTGCACGTGCAATTCTTAAGTAGTCTCATTTCCTTTTCATGATCTGCCTTGCAGCTTGGTGGGAGTGCTCTTGCAGTGTTTTGGCGGAACAGGCCCATTTCTGTTGATGACAAAGATGATTTTAAGGAATGAGAAGTGTCGGCCTTTCTCTTCTTGTTTTGTTATTGTCGTGTCATTAATAGAAAAGGATGGGAAGTCCTCCCTTTAGCACTCCAATTGTGACTTAAACTTGTAAATTAAATTTCTTGTTCTACAATAAGAAATGATATAAAAGTTAGATGGGTTGGTGTGTGATCACATTAAAATAACAAAATAATAGTAAACCCATTTCCTTGAAATTGTTGTAAATAGCTTTTGTAGGGAAATTTCTTCTAATTTGATATGCTTTTTCACTCAGTCTTAGGTTTGAACATAAGGTGAAGATTTTTGCATTCCACCCATTTATTTTTATACTCATTTTTTGTATTTTGAAATCGCAAATTACATAATTATCCTTTCTTGTAAATTTTTATTTTTTTGCATAAAAAAATGTCTACTTTTTTATTAATTATAGTTACTAAACTATTTTTCTTTTTTCATTAAAATTTATTATTTGATGTTTAATATTTTAAACTATCTGTAATTGATTTTTTTTTTTTTTGCATTAAAAAGATTTAATATTGTCTAAATCACTGTAAAATTTGCATCAATTTTAAAAAATAACAAATCTTTTTATTTTATGAACAATTTTTTTCAATATCATATGCATATAAGTTTATTTTTTATTTTTTATTTTTCTAAAGAGTTTGAATATCATATGCACATAATTTTATTTTATTTATCATGATTATAAATATCAATTATAAAAATTCAACAATAATTTATCATATCAAAAAATATTTATAAGTTCAACCAATAGAACTAAAATTAACCGTATGTAATTTAAGCAATTATATCTTATACATGCTCTAATTAAATTAAACTATAAAAAATATACTTGATAAAAATAAAATATAGCATTTATTTTTTCTATTGTTAATATGTTATAACACTTGTCATAAAAATTAAAATTATAATAGTTTCTATATGATGAATTTTTGTTAAATTTTTATAATGATTTTTTAATCAAGTACTTTGATTTTTTTTTTTTAATTATGATAAGAAAGATAAAAATAAAATAATGTGCATATGATATTTAAAAAATTGTTAATAAAAAGTAAAAAAAAATTATTATCTTTTTTGTAATTGATGCAAATTTTATAATGATTTAAATAAGTTAAAATATAAATTAATAGTTTAAAAAAAAATAGTTGACTAAACTAAATTTTTTAATACAAAACAAAAAAGTAAGCTCAAGCACAAGTAGATTTGATGAACCCAAAAAAAAATTAGAAAGATGCTATATGCTAGTTTAGGAATGATAATTAGTGAAAACAATAAACATTTCAAATAAATGATAATTATATAATTTATAATTTCAAAAAAATAAATAAAGAGTGTAGAAATAAATAGGTGAAGTGCAAAAATCTCCACCTTAAACATATTATAGACTTTCAAATTAAGGAAATTTCATATGATCCGATGCTTAACTTTCAAAAAAAATGAAAATAGAGAAATTTTTTTTTTGGTTTTGTAAGCTATTACTAAAAGTTTCTAGGGGTTAAATATACTGGTGGTTACTAAACTTTACACTTGTTTCATTTTTGGTATCGAACTTTAATTTAGTTCATAGAGGTAACCCAACTTTAATTTTATTTTATCCGGTGGTCACCTGATGCCGGAAGCCGAATATTCTTAGAATATTCCAGTTGTTTTGGTGACGGAAATGAAATCAATTAAAGTTTAGTACCCAAAATGAAACAAGTGCAAAATTTAGTGACCACCGATATATTTAACAACCGGAATATTCTCAGAATATTCGGCTTCCGGCATCGGGTGACCACCGGATAAAATAAAATTAAAGTTAAGTTACCTCTATAAAACAAATTAAAGTTCAGTACCCAAAATAAAATAAGTGCAAAATTTAGTGACCACATATATATTTAACCCAAAGTTTCTACTTCTAACATTTGAAATTTCAATTAGAGAAATTTCTGATATTTGACAAAATCTTATATTTTTTTTTTATACTACTACTTTTTAATTTGTGGAGAAAAGATTTATTGTCATATATTAATCAAAGTTGAACGGATGACCATATTATGCCATAAGAGAAATATTTACTATATCCGAAATATTACATTCAACCGTTAAAATAAGTAACATATTTTACGAATATTAACAGTTGAATATATACATAATACATTAAAAATAGGCAAAATTTTCCGATTAGTTGCTCTATATAGGCTCACTACTCTTGAACTACTCATTATTATTTATTAGTATAGCCATACGATTTAATATAATAAAGTTACTAATTAAACTATATTTTGTCATTAAACATTCATATTACATTATTGATCAAACAAATTTGACGCTTTTTAAAGCCTCAACCTATCTTTCCCAACATTAAAAAATGCGGCAATTGAAAAATCAAATCATATACCACTAGAATATTTATGATCTACTATTAGTCAAATTTGAGCTTGATAACCTCCAAACAAAGTTTCAAAGATTAAAAATTCTGTGATTTATTGATTGCTAATTACTATTAAACTTTGGTCCAAAAAATTTAACCATTTGTAACATGAGGTAAATGCCTAATGTGGGGGTGCCGACACCACAAGTGTTAAAAGCCAAGTGCATGGTTCATGCCCTTCTTCTTCTTCTGCTACCACTACTTTTAGTGACTAGGTTTCATCAAAATTTCAATCCTTGTCGGCACTTGAATGTCAAACCATCAAATCCCAAAATTAGGTATAGAATTCATGTAAAGTCCAGACCCCAACCCCCACTCCAATCTCCATCTCTCTTTCCTAGAACGCAACACACCCACTCCTCTTTGACCTCCTCATTTGTATTTTTTATCAAATATTTACTGTCTCATAAACAATTTCAGTACTGTAAACATAAAATTAATAGAACCAGCAACCTATCATTTAAGTGATTTGTAGTATAAACAGTAAAATTATATTAATTGTTTATGACCATAGTTTAAACATAAAATTAATAGAATCAACAATTATCCAAATCAGCTGATAAAAAACTATTATAATTGAAGCGGTATTTGGATTTTAAGTTGTGACGTAAACAGTAGTTTAATCCAAAAAATTATTAATTTTTTTTGTCATTAATTTAGTTGGATATTTTTTTTCTCATTAATTTAGTGTAATTTACACTTTTAATTTTATAAATTTCTTTACACACCTTGTCCTTGCATAAATATTGGTTGATAAGAGCTTAATTACAAACTGCAATTTTACCAAGAAATAAGTAAATAAAATCTGACATAATGCATTAATGCTTTTATCGCAGGCTCTATGGAGTCTTCAATTATGACACTCGACAAATATGAGGCCGGTATGAGTCGTAGATACATGATACATCTACACTCCTTCTCTATGATCATTCAATATTTTGTTTTCCCATATTTATTTATTTTTTCTAACCACTAACTGCTCAAAGTTTAGTGAGTTCATAATTTGATTAAAATAGAACTATAAAAGCTAGAAAATTTCTTAACATTTTCAACTGTATATACAACAAAATTGTTTTTTAATAACTCAAATTTCAGTAATCGAAAATAAAATTAACATTTTAAAAAATATGAAATACATGCATGAAGCCATGAACCATGATGAAATTTACATATAAATTTTATTAAAATTGTTTATAGGACTCCTTAAACGCGATACAGCATTTGATTTCAACCAAAAATAAATTAAAATGTCAAACATACTGTTTACCCTATCTGTCATTGCTACTTTTCTTATGAACATGAGAGAATCTTTGTCAATATATAAACCCTATATTTAGGACATGGTTCAGGTGCATGATGGGTTTTGGTCGTGGTTGTTGAGAGTGAAGATATGCATACATGAAACACGATTATTTGAAAAACCATGCATGCACATATACTTTCACGATAAATCTATTTACAATTATATACATTTTGTAATCATCACTTAATTGAAGTTTAGTTTCAATATTACTAATTTACACACGCCTCATATATGCAAATTAATTAATTAATATTCATTGAACTTTAAGCTTAAATTCTAAACAAAAATTCATATATATCATCGAATTTCAAATTTTCAAATTATAGATCTGCTGTTTTTAGGTTAAAAATTTATCCAACTTAAAAATATAAATTATCGTCAGAAGTTTACCAAGCTTAATACTATACAGAATTTAGACAACAAATTAAGTAAATTAACATCCACAACTTTAATTATTATGTTCATATTTTAGAGTTGTTATATTATATAAGGTATGAGTTCAATCGTTTCATGAATAGTCTTATGGTCGTGATTTATGATGATAATATCTTGGTCTAAATGTAACATGAACTTATTTTGTATAGATTCATAATTGATTTCAATAATTTAGGTATTAGTAGTAGCATATTTACAAGATATAAAACATTGACACTTCAAAATACAAAAAATAATCGTGTTCGGTGCATTTTCAACATTAATATTCAATTGATACTTGTTTGACACATATTTATAGGTGTTCAAATATTTTATTTTACAAATATAACACCAATATCACTATACTACATTTTTTTGGATTACAAATTGTAGGCGGCGGGATTCAGCGCGTGCCAAAGTGTTCGACGACCACGGTACTATGCGGGTTCAGGGCCCACTAGGAGTACAATATTGGGCCTTTTTAAAGGGTTTTGGTTGGAGAATGGAGTCACCATCCGGATAAAACCCAGGACACACTTTACAGCAACTGGATTCCACGGAGGAAGCCCAGCAGCCGTCCTCAGAGATTGAGTCCGGAAACTGGATATGGGCTTTAAACGGCCCACCCGACCTTGTGATCGGCCTCCGTTTGTGTTTTATGTTTTATTATTTTTAATTATTTAATTATTTCTTGAATTACATGCAAATGGCTATTTTAATTCAAACAATTATCAAATTTTATAATTTAGTCCAAATTGATTAAATTAATCCATTTCCATGCAATTTAATCATTAAATCATACATTCACATACACAATTTCACACAAAATAACAACAATAACAAATCAAACAACATAAATAAATAAAAAATACAAAGAAAGGGGGAATGAGAAAAGAATTACATCCCTTTTCGCAAAAAAATAAAATAATAATAATAATAAATCAAATTAAATCAAAATAATGGAATGATCCACTATTTATTTAATTTGTGAACTAATGGTAAATTAAATCTCCCAAAAAAACCTACAAAAGAAAGAAATAAAATTAGCAAAACAAATAAAAAATTAGAAGAGATACACTGTTACTGTAGCAAGAGGCGTCGATACTGTAGCAAGACATGAAGAGGCGCCGCATCTTCAATGAAGAGGCGCCTCCTCTTTAAGAAGAGGCGCCGCCTCTTTAAGAAGAGGCGCCGCCTCTAAAGAGTGTGGGCGAGAAAAAGAAGGAAAAAAACCAAATTAAACAAGTTTAATACTTCCCAATGATCACATTAGAGCCAATATCAATTACAAACAAAATATAAAATACAATAAACACTGCAAATCAAATAAAACAATAAAAAATATAAGAAGAATTTGAATTAAAAAGTAAAATCTAAGGTAAAAGAAGTTACTAAAAATAAGTTAGAAATTGTTTGAAACCCTCAGATTCTGAGTTTGAATGCCTTTTTTTGTTTCTGGAATTCCATATTCAAGTCATGTTCTTCCCTTTTTCTTTTTTTTTTTTTTGATTAAAAATTGCCAACTCCCTTTTTCCTCTTTCTTTGGTTTTTTATAGAGGTTTTCTACCTCTAAAGTTGCCCTAAACCTTCTATCTCCTCTCCCATGAATGTGGGAGAGGAGTTACAGAACGTGGGGGAATTCCACATTCTGTTATTAATGCCCATTAATTTTTTTTCAGCTCAGACACGAAGAGGCGCCGCCTCTTTGCCACAGAGGTGGCGCCTTTGGGCTCTTGAAGCCCATAGGCCTGATTAACATGGGCCCAAATCCATTGGGCCATGTGGAGCAATCATTCTGGGCTGAACCTTTTCTTTATTGGGTCAAAACTATTATTTTTAATTTAATTAAAATTTTAAAGGAATTAGAATCTAGTTCCTTAGCAATTCGGGCTTATCTGTCATTTATCATCACTGGACTTTTGCCTCATGGGCCGGGTTAAACTATGTGTTCACAGTTTGCCCCCTGCTTTTTAAAAATCAAAATGCAAGCAATGTAATGAGATTTATGAAAAAGCACATGCAAGCATTACAACGACTCATGAAAAAGCAAATAGAATGCAAATAATGAAGAAAGAT
>CATIWO010173990.1:0-12877 GCA_949673435.1 Macaranga tanarius
TACCTAGGCCCAAACTTCTCTTATAACATTACCCTTACTACTACAAAATGCATATGCCCTAAACATGCAACTAATAATTCTATGCCACATGTCATGTAAATCACTATGCATGAACAGTACTTCTAAATCACAGGTGTTACAAAACCATCTAATTAAATTCTAGGATCAAACACACATGCAATAAGATTAATTAGTGGAATCATTTTAAAATAATTTAACCATTTATTTTTCATTATTAATATTGATTCTCTTGAAACCAAGTCAGTCTCATACTCTTGCATAGCACTGACAATATTAATACATTCAATTAATAATAAATGAGATGTTGGGTAATAGACTCCACTTAATGTGTATGTTGCATCATTAAAACTTTTAAAAATCTAAAATTTTTTGACAAACTACCCAACTTTGTGGAAATAAATGAAGTTGTGAAATATGATTATTAATAAATGTACACAATAAATCTTTATATGCAAAAGACTCGTTTAATAATTCATATATTGAATTCCAACAAGTTGGAACATCCCTTTGAAATCTTTTTGTTTTTTTTTTCTATTTTCTCGACAAAATTTTGCCCATATTTTCATTACTTGTGGATGTGTCCACAAAAATGAAATTGATTTTTTTATTGGTTCTAAACATACTTCTAATGACCTTAAACCATTTTGTATACATAAATTTAAAATATGACAAGCACACATAATATGAAAAAAAATTTCTCCAATATTTGGTTGACAAATATTTTGGAGGTTAAATATAGATGTAGTATTCGTAGCCGCATTATCAAAAGATATAGAAATTTTTTTTTTGACCAAACTATATTCTTGTAAAATATTTTGAATGATTCTAAAAATATTTTCGGTGGTATGCCGATCATCAAAAATTCGAAATGTAAGAATTCTTTTTTGTATTTTCAATGACAAGTTATTACCATATATGAGTGTTTTTACCAATAATCACTCCATATATCAGAACAAACTGATACACGTCCATTTAAATTTAAAAATATTTTATGCAATTCTTTTTTTTCTTTTGAATATAATTTATAAAGAGTACGTTTTAAAGTATTTCTAGGTATATGTTTTGCACATGGATTTAATGCATTTTGACAATAATTAACAAATCCTACTTTCTCACCAAAATTAAAGGATAAATATTCCATAAAAATCATTTTAGATAATTCAAGTTTATTATTTTCATCCGAATATTTAAATAATTGAGATGAAGTAGAAGAAGAAACTGTGTACCTAGAAATTTACGTTTGTTGTTTTTCTACTCCAATTTTATTTGGATTCTTGTTGGATAAATGTCGTCGAAAAGTTCCGTACCCTCCTCCAACATTGTATTTGTAACGTTGTGAACAATAGTTACAAATTACATTGTAGGAGCCATCCGGTTGTTGAATTTTCTTGAAATGTACTTGAAAAATATCGGATCGTCTACCTCCAATTTATTATTGTGATTGTGAGATTTGCACTTGTTCTTGCGAATTAATATTGGTTGCGATTTCATCCACAAAATTTTCTTCAGTCTCCACCAATCTTCTTCTAAATTATCCATCATATTATCTAAATCAACAATAGATGGTTGTGATTTCTCCTCAAATTGACTTCTTCTTCTTCTACTTGAACTTGCCATTTTATTTAATGAAAATAATATATTTAAGGAGAAAATAAAAAATTTTTGAAAAAAAATTGAGGAAATAATAATAATAAAATGAGTAGTAGTAGTAGTAATAGTAGTAGTAGTAGTAGTAGTAGTAGCAGCAGCAACAACAACAACAACAACAACAATAATAATAATAATATTAATAATAGAGAGTAATAATATTATAATAAAAATAGTACTTAGTAGTAGTATGAAATAATAATTATAATAATTTTAGAGAGTAATAATAATAAAAAAGAATTAAAGAGTAATAATAGTAATTAGAGAGAGTAGTGAGAAGAGATTAATAATATTATAAGAGAATATTGAGAATAAAATGAGAGAAAATGAATAAGAGAGTATTGTGTATGTGAATAATTGTGAAAAAAATTTGGAGTGGAGGGAGGTATTTATAGGAAAATATTTATCTTGAAATGACCATATTATCCTAAAAATATAAATATTATTAGGGGTAATTTAGACATTTAGTAACTATTATATTATATATAATTTAATTAAAAAAATTGTTTGTGAGCCAAAATGGGACCATTGGCCTCAAGCCCGCTGTTGCTTCTTTTTTTTTTTTTTTTTTGGGTGGTTTGGAACCGTAAATCAGCGGTTCGGAACTGGAATGGCTGGTTCACGGTTCAAAATTTTTTGAACCAGTCTTCATCTGGTTCCGGGCAGTTCAAGCCCGGTTCTAAGTTTGGGCCGATTTTAACCGGTTCAGTTCTGGTCCAGGTTCCGGTTTTGAACCGGCCCGTGGCCAAGCCTACGTATCTGTCCAATAAAAAAACAAAAGATGATAAAGCCCTAACACAAATTGACTTGTTGTATTTTAAATGATTTGTCTCACATCCCATATTAATTTCCTTAAATTTAACAAACCTAAATATAAAAAATTTTAAAACCTCCAATTTTCTTACTCACTCCTTTGATTCCGCATCCTTTCCCTCCTTTAAAAGATTCCAGGACTTTTTTTCTCAACACTTCTCATCCTCAATCAAATTTTTTAGAGAATAAAATTTGATTATATCTGGTGCAATGACAATATCTAAATAAACCCTTTAATAAAAACTCTCAAATGTTGTTTGACCTTACAAACTTCACAAAACTAACTATATAAAAACTACCACATGTCGACTCAAAGTTCGATGAACAATATCACGCATACTAATAACACCATCCCTATATTTATTACCATTTATATTTTCTGTCCTAAATGTATCCAAGTATACAAGAGCCCTAACCCAATTAGATTTATTATATTTTAAATGATTTCTCTCACATCCCTTATTAATTTCCTTAAATTTAACAAACCTAAATGTCAAAAATTTCAAAACCACCAATTTTCTTACCCACTCCATCCATTCCGTATTATTTCCCTTCTTTAAAGGATTCCAGGACTTTTCTTCCAAACACTTCTCATCCTCAATCAAATTTTTTAGAGTATAAAACTCGATTATATCTGCTGTAATGGCAATATCTAAATTAAACCCTTTTATACAAAATCTCAAAATCCTCTAAACCTATAAGCTTCACAAACTAACTATATAAAAATCATCACATGTCAGCTCAGAGTTCGACGAATAACATCACTTATGCTAATAACACCATACCTATTTTTAATAACACCCACATTTTCGGTCCAAATGTACCCAAGTATCTAACAGCCCTAACTCAACTACACTTGTTGCATTTTAAATGATGTCTCTTATATCCCATATCAATTTCCATGATAACATAACTCACCACCAAATTCAGAAATTCACTATCTTCAAAAATACAATGATTTTTTCTCTTTAAGTAATTCTCCAAGATCCATCCATCGAATTCAAGCCTGGTCCCCCTCCCTTTAGGTTTATATGTAAATATGCACAAATCATACACTTGAATCCTAATGTTAACGTATGTCAACCCTGTGCTAAATATAATTTTTGTAAATAATAAATATATTCCTTTAAGTCTCCTTAATATACCCAAATAATCCTTGCTCTGAAACTCATAAAATTTCTCCCGAATCACTTTAATAAGATCTTTATAACCCAAAGAGTTAACTTTCCTACATCAAAATTGTCCCACCAAACTAAAACAGGTTTAGGAATGTAGCTATCAGTATCCATCCAGTTAAATAAAACAAAATATATTGAGGCCCTAACCCAATTAGAGTTGTTGTATTTAAAATGATTTCTCTCATATCCCATATCAGTTTCCTTAAATTTGAAAAACCCAAATTTAAAAAATTTTAAAACCATCAATTTTCTTACCCACTCCTTCCATTTCACATCATTTCCCACATTTAAAAAATTTTGGGAATTTTTTTGCCAACACTTCTCATCGTCAATTAAATTTTTTAGAGTATAAAACTCGATTATTAGTGAAATGGCAATATCTATATTAAACTCCCTAATAAAAAATCCCAAAAGTCTCCTAAACTTACAGGCTTTATAAATTACTGTGTAAAAACCATCATATGTTGGCTTAAAGTTCGATGAATTACATCACTCATACTAATAACACCATCCCTATTTTTAATACCACCTACAGTTTCTGTCCTAAATGTACCCAAGTATTCAACAACCCTAACCCAACTAGACTTGTTGTATTTTAAATGATTTCTCTCACATCCTATATCAATTTCCATGATAACATAACTTACCACCAAATTAAGACATTCACTGTCTTTAAAAATACAATGATTTTTTCTCTTTAAGTGATTCCCCTAGCTAAAAAAATCAAATTCAAGCCAACTCTCCCACCCTTTAGGTTTAAAAGCAAACAGGCATAAATCGTACACTTGAATCCTTATAACAACGTGGGTCAAACCTGTGCTAAATTTAATTTCTGTATATAATGAATTTGTTCCTTTATTTCTCGTCAATATACCCAAATAATCCTTATTGTGAAACTCATAAATTTTCTCTTGAATCACTTCAATAAGTTATAACCCAAAGAAGTTAACTTTACTACATCAAAATTGTCATGCCATGCTAAAATAAGTTGAGGCATGTAGTTATCCATATCCATTCAGTAAAACAAAACAAAAGATACTCAGGCCCTAACCCAACTAGACTTATTATATTTTAAATGATTTCTCTCACATCCCATATCAATTTCCTTAAATTTGACAAACACAAATATCAAAAATTTCAAAACCATCAATTTTCTTGGCCACTCCTTCCATTCCACATCATTTCCTTGCTTTAAAAAATTTTAGGACTTTTTTTCCCAACACTTCTCTTCCTCAATCAAATTTTTTTAGTATAAAACTCGATTATATCAGGTACAATGACAATAAGTAAATTAAACCCTCTAATAAAAAAACTAAAAATTCCCCTGAACCTAGAAGCTTTATAAGTTAACTGTGTAAAAATCATCACATGCCGGCTTAGAGTTCGATGAACAGTGTCACTCATACTAATAACACCATCCCTATTTTTAATACCACCCACATTTTCTACCCTAAATGTGCCTAACTATTCAACTACACTATTCATACTAATAACACTATCCCTATTTTTATTACCACCCATATTTTCTATCCTAAACATGCGTAACTATTCAACTGCCCTAACCCAACTAGACTTATTGTATTTCAAAACCAATAATTTTCTTACACACTCCTTCCATTCCACATTATTTCTATCTTTTAAAAGATTCTGGAACTTTTCTTCCTAATACTTCTCATCCTCAATCAAAGTTTTTAAAGTATAAAACTTAATTATATTTGGTGCAATGGCAATATCTAAATGAAACCCTTTAATAAAAAATCCTAAAATCCCCTGAACCTACAAGCTTCACAAACTAATTATATAAAACCATCATATGTCGGATCATAGTTTGACAAATAGTGTTACTCATACTAATAACACCATCCCTATTTTTAATACCACCCACCTTTTCTGTCAAATGTACCAAAGTATTAAACAGCCTTAACCCAACTAAACTCGTTGTATTTTAAATGATTTCTCTCACATCCCATATCAATTTCCATGATAACATAACTCACCACCAAATTCAAAAATTTAGCATTAGCTCCCCAAGCTCCAACCATCAAATTCAAGCTAGCTCCTCCTCCCTTTAGGTTTAAAAGCAAATAGGCATAGATTATACACTTAAATCATAATATCAATGTAAGTTAACCTTGCACTAAATCTAATTTTTGCATATAATAAATTTATTCCTTTATTTCTCTTTAATATACCCAAATAATCCTTGCTGTGAAACTCACAAAATTTCTCCCTAGTCACTTCAATAAGCTCCTTATAATCTAAAGTACTTAACTTTCCTACATCAAAATTGTCCCGCTAAGCTAAAATAGGTTTAGGAATGTTGCTATCAGTATCCATCCAATAAAATAAAACAAAATATACTAAGGCGCTAACCCAACTAGACTTGTTGTAATTTAAATGATTTCTCTCACATCCCATGTCAATTTCCTTCAATTTGACAAACCCAAATATCAAAAATTTTAAAATCATCAATTTTCTTACCCACTCCTTCCATTCCGTATCATTTCCTCCTTTAAAAAAATTTTGGATTTTTTTCCAACATTTCTCATCCTCAATTAAATTTTTGAAAGTATAAAACTCGATTATATCAGGTGCAATGGCAATATCTAAATTAAACCCTCTAATAAAAAATGCCAAAAGTCCTCTAAATCTACAAGCTTCATAAACTAACTGTGTAAAAACCATTACATATTAGCTCAGAGTTTGATATATAGTGTCACTTATACTAATAACACTGTCCTTATTTTTAATACCACCCACATTTTCTGTCCTAGACATACCAAGTATTCAACAGCCCTAACCCAACTAGACTTGTTGTATTTTAAATAATTTCTCTCACATCCCATATCGATTTCCATGATAACATAACTCACCACCAAATTCAGAATTTCACCATCTTTTAAAATATAGTCATTTTTTCTCTTTAAGTGATTCCCCAAGCTACAACCATCAAATTCAAGCCAACTCCCCCTTCGTTTAGGTTTGAAATCAAATAGGCATAGATCGTACACTTGAATCCTAATATCAACGTAAGTCAACCTTGTGCTAAATCTAATTTCTACATATAATAAATATGTTCCTTTATTTCTCCTTAATATACCCAAATAATCCTTGCTATGAAACTCATAAAATTTCTCCCGAATCACTTTAATAAGTTCCTAATAACCCAAAGTAGTTAACTTTCCTACATCAAAATTGTCTCGCCAAGCTAAAACAGGTTTAGGAATGTAACTATCCATATCCTTCCAGTAAGACAAAACAAAAGATATTGAGGCCCTAACCCAATTAGACTTGTTGTATTTTAAATAATTTCTCTCACATTCCAAATCAATTTCCTTAAATTTGACAAACCCAAGAAATTTCAAAATCGTCAATTTTATTACCCAATCATTCCATTCCCCATCATTTCCCTCCTTTAAAAAATTTTGGGACTTTTCTTCCCAACACTTCTCTTCCTCAATCAAATTTTTTAAAGTATAAAAGTCAGTTATATTTGGTGCAATGGAAATATCTAAATTAAACCCTTTAATGAAAAATTCCAAAATCCCCTAAACCTAAGCTTCATAAACTAACTGTGTAAAAGCTATCAAATGTCGGCTCAGAGTTCGACGAACAATGTCACTCATACTAATAACACTATCCCTATTTTGAATACCACCCGCATTTTCTATCCTAAATGTACCCTAGTATTCAATAGCCTTAACCCAACTAGACTTATTATATTTTAAATGATTTTTCTCATATCCCATATCAATTTCCTTAAATTTGACAGACCTAAATGTCAAAAATTTCAAAACTACCAATTTGCTTACCCACTCCTTTATTTCGCATCATTTCCGTCCTTTAAAAGATTTCAGGACTTTTTTTCCCAATACTTCTCATCCTTAATCAAATTTTTTAGTGTATAAAACTCGATTATATCTGGTT
The DNA here is from genome assembly GCA_949673435.1 of Macaranga tanarius. NCBI lineage: Eukaryota > Viridiplantae > Streptophyta > Magnoliopsida > Malpighiales > Euphorbiaceae > Macaranga > Macaranga tanarius. The sequence goes on from CATIWO010173990.1 coordinate 7,587, forward strand.
CAATAGCAGTATTTAAATTAAACACTTTAATAAAAAATTCAAAATCCCCTGAATCAACAAGCTTCACAAACTAATTATATAAAAACCATCACATGTCGACTTAAAGTTCAATGAACTGTGTCACTCATAATGTTAACACCATCCCTATTTTGAATACCACCCACAATTTCTGTCCTAAATGTACTCAAGTATTCAACTACCCTAACCTAACTAGACTTGTTGTATTTTAAATAATTTCTCTCACATCCCATATCAATTTCCTTAAATTTGACAAACCCAAATGTCAAAAAATTTAAAATTGCCAATTTTCTTACCCACTCCTTCCATTTTGCATCATTTCCCTCCTTTAAAAGATTTTAGAACGTTTCTTCACAACTCTTTTCATCCTCAATCAAATTTTTTGAAGTATAAAACTTGATTATATCTGGTGTAATGGCAATATCTAAATTAAACCCTTTAATCCTAAAATCCCCTGAACCTACAAGCTTCACAAACTAATTATAGAAAAATCATCACATGTCGGCTCAGAGTTCGATGAATAGCGTCACTCATACTAATAACACCATCCATATTTTCTGTCCTAAATGTACCCAAGTATTCAATGACCTTAACCCAACTAGACTTGTTGTATTTTAAATGATTTCTCTCACATATTATATCAAATTTCATAAATTTGACAAACCCAAATGTCAAAAATTTCAAAACTAACAATTTTCTTACCCACTCCTTCCATTCTGCATCATTTCCTCCTTTAAAAGATTTCGGGACTTTTCTTCCAAACAGTTCCTATCCTCAATCAAATTGTTTAGAGTATAAAATTCAATTATATCCAGTGCAATGACAATATCTAAATTATATCCTTTTATAAAAAAATCTCAAAATTCCATGAACCTACAAGCTTCATAAACTAAATGTATAAAAATATTACATGTCGGCTTAGAGTTTGATGAATTGTGTTACTCATACTAATAACATCATCCCTATTTTGAATACCACCTATATTTTCTGACCTAAATGTACCCAAGTATTCAACAGCCCTAACCCAACTAGACTCGTTGTATTTTAAATGATTTCTCTCACATCCCATATCAATGTCCATGATAACATAACTCACCACCAAATTCAAAAATTCACTATCTTAAAAAATACAGTGATTATTTCTCTTTAAGTGATTCCTTATACTCCAGCCATCAAATTCAAGCTAGCTTCCCCTCCTTTTAGGTTTAAAAATAAATAGGCACATATTGCACACTTGAATCCTAATATCAACGTAAGTCAACCATGCACTAAATCTAATTTCTGCATATAATAAATTTGTTCCTTTATTTCTCCTTAATATGTCCAAATAATCCTTGCTATGGAAATCATAAAATTTCTCCCGAATCACTTCTATAAGATCATTATAATCCAAAATAGTTAACTTTCCTGCAACAAAATTTTCTCACCAAGCTAAAATAAGTTTAGGAATGTTGCTATCTGTATCCATCTAGTCAAACAAAATAAAAGATATTAAGACCCTCAAAAACTAAGACTATTACTCATCTGAATAAAATAAATTTATAAGTTCATAAAAAAAACTCTAAAAGGAACAGGCTTAATCAAAACCCAATAAAAAAGTCCAATAAAATAACATAAAAATGAACATAAAACTTTAAAGCCCTCAAAACATCCTTAAATAGTCAAATTTAGGCTCTAAAAGTGGACATAATAGGCTTATCCAACCATTGACCATATGGATCTCTCAACCAGCTTTGATTTGATATATTATGGGCTCTATAACTCATCCAAAGTCAAAATCTATGACCTTTGAAAGCACCGTTGTGCACACGGGCTACACTTTTACCATCAATTCATTCCAAGAACTGTAGAGCTATTTGGTCTGCATCAAATGGTGAGATGGAGGGGAAAGGATCTAATAAAGAGTAAAAATCAATGATCTAATAAAAAAGAAGAAGAAGAAGAGCAAAGACTTTGTTCTCGAGATAAAAAATGAAAAAAAAAAGAAGAAGATGATGGACGATGGTGACTAATGGGCGGCTGCTCAGTATACTAGAGTGAGGAATTAGGTTTTGTGAGAAGAGTGAGGCGACTGCTTACTAGGTAGAAAATTTAGGGATAAAATGGTAATGTTTTATGTAAAAAATATATAATATTAATTATAAACGGTTAGTTTGGTTTTTTTTCTCAGTTTCACACTTTCATAATTGTCACTAAATCAATTAACCAAATTTTATTATTTCTAAAATGGCAATCAAGCCAAATTTATATAGATTTAAACTGAACTGGTCAATTTGGTTCAAGTAAGTTCGGTTAATCAGTTTTTCGATGAATTTTGCACACCCCTAATTTGATGTTGGCTTGTTATATCACATATTCAAATTCTTGACTTGTGAATTTGTCGATATGATTATGTGAATTTGTGATGTAAAGTTTAATTTCTAATTCACATTTCTATTGCAAATTTAAATGAGCCCAATTCAATCTTGACTTGTGAATTTGTCGATGTGATTATGTGAATTTGTGATGTAAAGTTTAATTTATAATTCATATTTCTATTGCAAATTTAGCTAAGCCTAATTCAATATACTAAAAAATTAGGCCTCAAATTAAAACAACCCATGAAGCTCAACAATTCACTTAACCGAGTCGAATCAAATCCAAAAATTTTGGTTCAGTTCATCTCAATTTTTTCCCCTAATCAGTTTGGTTTGATTATAAATCTAACATTATTAGTTTTGATTAGTTTTATTTATCTTTAATTAAATTGAACTGAATTGATCGATGCACACTCTAATGGTAGTATATTAATGGTGGGTCTTATAGTATGAAAGAGTATGTTTTCAAAGTATATAAATATTTATAGAGGTAGATTTAAAATAAAAAGATAGTTTTGTAATACAATAAATAATTATTTCATATATTTCCTTCATCATACATTTTTCGTTTAGCTTTTTTTTTTTTTGAACATTTCTTTTGGACTATGAGCGCCTTTATATTGCCACCTTTGATAATACTAGTTTCTCCTCAAGCACATTACACGTGATTCATATTATTATTAAACACATAATTTAATAATATTATTAAATAAATATATTCATAATATGAATACTATAAAGTAGGATCATTTTAACTGTGATGTATTAATATCAAATGTCGATTTTATGATATAAATTTTGTATGATAATTTTATAATTGATATGTTATATTAAGTACGCATATCGAGATTTTATTGTTGTGTGATATGGATTCAATTATTATTTTTAGGCTTACGTTAGATGTGGAGGTTTAGTCTTCCATATCTCACGTGCCGATCATGTGCCCATTTTGGGTCGTGACAAATTTCCTTAAATTTGATAAACCCAAATATTGAAAATTTCAAAACCGTCAATTTTCTTACCCACTCTTTCCATTCTGCATCATTTCCCTCCTTTAAAAAATTTTGGGACATTTTTTTCTACACTTCTCATCCTCAATCAAATTTTTGAGAATATAAAACTTGATTATATCAGGCGCAATTTCAATATCTAAATTAAACCCTCTAATAGAAAACCAAAAATTTATACTGAGCTGGTGCTAAAATACTAAAAATACTGAGCTGATGCTAATGCTGGTAGTAGAATATAAATCATACCTATATTGCGAATTTTCTTAAATATCAAGATGGATTTAAGATAATGTTGTTATTATACATAATAAGAATCTTCTTAAAATATCCTTAATCCATAATAACAATTCTAACATTTATTTGACAAATTTATCTTAAAAGTACTATAAAATTCTAGAGTCTGGATATATTGGCTCAATCTCTTCTAGATTCTCGGAGTAGAAAATTAAAAACAAGAACGGTGAGTATGAAAATACTCAGTGAGTGGATAATTAAACATAAGTGGGAATATTAGCTATTGTCGATGATAGTTAAGTAAATATGCAATAAAGCTACTTTGATAAATAATAATAACAATAAAAATTTGCCAGTAACTGAAATATTGTATAACTATAGCTATATAATTGCTATAAACCTGAATGAACATTCATAATCATTTAAATCCATACACTCATTAAATGTGTAACTAAAAGATTATGCTATATTGTTGATACAATGGGCACAATGATGATGCTGGCAGCCCAAGTGTGTGTGTGTGTGTGTATATATATATATATATATAATGCTGGTCATACATATGCGCAGAGCTGCCCTCCAAGGGCTAACTACCCAATTGTATACCCCCAAAGCTATATGTACAACCAAGCGTTGTCCCCAAGATAGTTGCTAAGTAATATTACTGATATAAGACACCATTCATCATGGTGTAATCTAAAGGATATATATCACGAGTGTATAAGTTTGCTTATAAATCAATCATTCGCATTTATCAAACTGCTAATAAAACATAATAGCTGAATATCTAGCTAATGCTAATATCAAAATACTATTGAGAATAATCATTTCATTAAACAATAATAACAAATACATTCTTGCTACAAAATACTTCAACTATTTTAGTAACAGATATATTGCTACACGTTCTTAATTTTTGTATGAAGGCTAAGTAACTTGTAAAACTATGCTTTGCAAATTAATATTTGATAAAAGCTTCTTTGTAAGGAAACATCAGTTGTTACATCATAGAAAACATTTCACTAACTTTACAGACATATTCTTACAAGTACTTAGTTTCAAAATTAGTGTTATATACATATATCCACTCACCTAGCTTGCTGAATCAAAACTATATATCCGGCTCTGACCTAGGCTCTAAAGCTAAAGTTGAGGTTGCTCCTAACATCCATAAGCAAAAGTATAAGAACATAAGCTAAAAATTTAAATTTTACTCAATTTAATTGACACTACTAGAATGCAGCAATTTACCGACGGAAATTAGCGACGGCCAGTTTTCCGTCGTTAATTCCCGATGGATTAGCGACGGATACTGATTACCGACGGATTTTAGCGACGGATGTAAATCCGTCGCTAATTAGCGACGGATTTAATATCCGTCGCTAAAATCCGTCGGTAGCGACGGATTTAATATCCGTCGCTAATTTTAGCGACGGATTTTTATATCCGTCGCTAAAATGGATTCAACATCCGTCGCTAAAATTAGCGACGGATTCAACATCCGTCGCTAAAATTAGCGACGGACTTTCAAATCCGTCGCTAATTTGTTAACATTATTAAAAAAATTATTAATTTTTGGTATTATATGAATAATTCTATTAATTTTATTAACCACCATAGTACTAAATTTTAATATTAAATAATATAGTTCTAATTTTCTATGTATTAATAC
>CATIWO010173999.1:0-12011 GCA_949673435.1 Macaranga tanarius
ACAAAATAGCATTAAGCATAGAAAATATTCAGATATTTGAGAAGAGAAAACAATGAAAACAAATTCTCACAATTTATTCATGAATCATACCTTGATATCCTTGACTAGAAAAGAAAACTTAGCCACTCATGGCTTACAAAATTAAAAATAAAGATGATTGAAAAATAATAATGTTGAATGACGAATAATAATTCTCTTCACAAAAACCTCTCTTTTTATAAAGATCCTAACCTAAAAGATAATCAACTAAACTAAGAACTTTTTAGAGGTCGAATTTGCTGTCAAAATAGGGTAGAAGAATCAGCTAAAATAATTTCCAATAACAGCAGTCCCTAAATATCTGCACTGCACAATTTTCACGCAAGCGTCCGTGGGCACGCCTAAGTTCGATTTCCCGTTGAAAATATAGCCCAGACTGCACTTTGACTTTCAGCTTCAATTCTTGGCTTTAAAATTCCAATTTTGGTTCCTTTTTCCGAATTAGCATGATTTCCTACCAAAAGATAAAATAGAAATTAAATCAAATATTTATTTTACCAATTAAGCACAAGAATAGGAATTTATTATAAAAATAAATAGGAATATTTTACTTTATCAGTGCTTTATTCATAATAACAAGAAAAGTCCTCTTAGTAAATTTGATGCAAAATCAGATGAAGGAATTTTTATTGGGTATTCTGAACATAGCAAGGCTTATAGGGTTTTCAATAAAAGAACACTTAGTGTTGAGGAGTCAATTTATATTGTGTTTAAGAAGACTAACCAAACTCTACCAAGTAGAGATGTTATTGATGACTTTCTTGCAGGTGGTGAAAAATCTAGACAAGAGCAAGAGAAACAAAGTGAAGAAATTGAAGAAAAAGAGACCACGGAAGATCAAGAAGTTGATAAAGCTGAACGGAATCAGATTGAGGAATATCCTGTCAATCAGCCTGAGATCACATTGGATCCCTAAGCAAATGAAACTGATGAAAATTAAAGAAGTCCTGAAAGAGAACTACCTAAAGAGTGGAGATACTACTGACATCACTCAAAGGACAATCTTTTGACAAGCCCTTCAAGCAAGCTTACCATAAGAAGTAACTTCAAGAAGATGATTGGAAATATGGCTTATGTCTCCAATATAGAGCCAAAGACTGTTGATGAAGCCCATCAAGATGAAAATTGGATTCTGGCCATGCAGGAGGAACTAAATTAGTTTAAAAGAAACAGTGTCTGGAAATTAGTTCCAAAGCTAAAGAATCAAACTGTTATCAGAACAAAGTGGGTCTTCAGAAATAAGTTGGATGAGCATGGAAATGTGACAGGGAACAAAGCTAGACTTATTACTAAAGGTTACAACCAAGAAGAAGGAATAGACTTTGATGAGACTTTTGCACCGGTTATAAAACTTGAAGCAATAAGAATCCTTTATGCATTTGCCTGTCTCAATAACTTCAAGTTGTACCAGATGGATGTGAAGAGTGCTTTCCTCAATGGGTACCTAAATGAGGAGGTGTAAGTAAATCAGCCTCCTGGATTTGAAGATCATGATATGCCTAATTTTGTTTACAAGCTAACAAAAGCCTTGTATGGTCTCAAACAAGCTCCCAGAGCATGGTATGAGAGATTGAGCAAGTTTTTATTAGAAAAAGGCTTTTCAAAGGGAAAGATGGACAAAACACTCTTTACCAAAAATCAGCTTAAGAGTATTCTGATCGTCCAAATCTATGTGGATGATATTGTTTTTAGAGCTACTAATGGCAGAATATGCAAATAGTTTGCTGAGATAATGATGGGTGAGTTCAAAATGAGTATGATGGGAGAATTGAATTTCTTCTTGGGCTTGCAAATCAAGCAATGTGAGGATGGCGTCTTCATAAATCAGTCCAAGTAAGTCAGGGAGCTATTAAAGAAATTCAAAATTAATGAAGTGAAAATCAGCAAAACCCCCATGAGTGTGACCACCAAGTTGGAGAAGGATGAGAAAGGTAAAGATGTTGACATCAAGATGTACCGAGGTATGATTGGTTCTTTACTCTATCTCATGGCAAGTAGACCTGATATTCACTTTAGTGTGTACTTATATGCAAGATTTTAAGTTAACCCTAAAGAGTCACATTTGATAGCCGTTAAGAGGATCATGAGGTATCTTATGGGAACTCAAAACTTAGGTCTTGGGTACCCTAAAGACACTTCATTTAATCTTATAGGATATAGTAATGATGACTTTGCAGGAAGTAGAGTTGATCGGAAAAGCACATCAGGGACATGCCAATTTTTGGGGAATGCACTAGTCTCATTGTTTTCCAAGAAGCAAACTTAAGTTGCTCTATCCACTGCTGAAGCTGAATACATAGCGGCTGGAAGTTGTATGACTCAAGTTTTGTAGATTAAGCAAGAGCTAGAGGACTATAGCTTGAGGTACACTCACATCCTTATCTTGTGTGATAACACTAGTGCCATAAACTTATCCAAAAATCCTGTGTTGCATTCAAGAACAAAGTATATAGAGATTAGGCATCACTTTATAAGAGATCATGTTCAAAATGGGGACATCAAACTGATCTTTGTTTCTTCTGAAAATCAACTTGCTGACATCTTTACAAAGTCTTTAAGTGAAAATCAATTTTGAAAAATTAGAAGAGAGTTGGGCTTGATGAATCTTGAGTCTTGAAGTTTCATGTTAATTTTTCATAAACTGTATTTTTACTTATGCTTTCATAGTCAGGTTGCACCACGTCCTACATTAGTTGTTTATAGCACTTTTCATTTGTATGTGCATGCAAATTTGCACTTTTACTTTACTTTATTTTTTTTGTCATTATACACTTCCCATGCATGTTTAATTTTACTTTGTTTCTTTCTTTCTCGTAATCATGCATATGTTTTACATTGCCCATGCATATTCATGCAAGACTGCATTTTCTTTATTATTTTATTTTTCTTAGTGTATTTTTTCGTTGGTGCCTTCCTAGGAAATATGCAATATGATTCTTGGATTGAATGGATATTTTATAGAAATTGAATTTTTTTTTTTAATGCATGAGTGTCATTTAAGCAATTTGTGTTGGGTTATGTGTATTATGATGATTACTTGCTAGAATAAATTTACTCTCATCATTTTCCAGGCAAAGCAAATATTTTAAAATTCAAAGTGCTCTTTTGACATGTTAACCTCTCTCTCTCTTGGAAACCGCCACATGCAATGGTATTTGCTTGCTATTTTTTATTCCATTTTTATTTGTTGCTGTTTTGCTTTCTTTGTGTTAAGCAAATCTTTTTATATTTGAAAAGTGGTTCTAAATATTCATGTCTCTTCTTCTCGGTAATTGCAAGTCCTTATAACTACCCATTGGATATTGACTAAAATTAACACATATGGAAAATGAAAGAACCTTATAGTCGTGCATGAGTTGACAAGAATTAACTTTTAGTTCTTTTAGTTAACTTGCACACTTAAATTCCTTGAGTTTTTGGTTCTAGAGCCACTATCTACGGGTATCTGTGTAAGATAGTTTATTTTATTATTTCTTCCCATGGACAGACGTGCCTTTTCTTGATATCCGCCCACTCCATTCTTTTATTTTATAGTCATGTCTCTTCTTGGTAACCATTTATATCCTTATTAACCACTCTTTCATTTTTTTAATTACTCATCTTCTTCCTTGAACTCTAAAAATCACCTCCATCTCTTCTCTGAAACCCGAAACCACATCACTTACTAGCAACTAAAATCAAATAATGGGAAAGCGGTCGGCTTCTTCATCATCAAGCGACCTCGATCGTAAAAAGAAGAAAGTCAAGTTAGAGTCACGAAAGGAATTAAAGAAAGAAAAATTGATCGAATCAAAGTGAAAGGAAGAGAAAGGGAAGACTGTGAAAGAAAGAGGGATTGAACTCAAAATTTCTCTAAACAAAATCATTCCACCAAAGACAATAGATTGGGAATATTTCAAGGGGAAAGATTTTCCTTTTGCTGAATGGTTCGAAAGATAAAAATGGGTTGAGTTTATCAAGTTGAAGACAGTTGTTTATGAGAACTTGGTTCGGCAATTCTATGGGTCGATTCAAGTGGTTGACAAAGAAAAGATCAAGGTGACTCTAAAAGGAAAAGCCTACACCCTTTCTCTTGATGACTTAGCCAAAATCTACAAGATCCCTAACAAAGGTACAAAGATATTAAGGAAAGCCGATCTCAAGAAAGTTCATGGTTTTGATGAGAAGAAATTCAAAAGGGAAATTACTGGGAACCCAAAGATGAAGGAGTCCGAAACTGTAAGTTTTTCCACCTTGCCTACCAGTTTGCGAATTGGTCACAAATTTTTTACCCACTTCCTGGCACTAAAAGCGGGAAACTTTGACTATGTGAGTAGCATCGAACTTTTTATCTTGTGGCATCTTACGAATAGTAAGAGAGTGAATTTGTTCCATCTCATAATGACGTTTATGGCAAGTGTGACTAAGACAAAGGGCTTGCCCTACGCCATGGCTCTCACTCTTTTATTTAAGCATTTGCATGTTGTGTTGGATGATAAGATGTACACTTCTATTGGTGATACTGAGACAATTTCCAAGAGCTTTGTGTTAAAGATAAAACGAATGAAAATGGAGAAAAAAATAAAACCGAACTCAGTGAGGGAGAAAGCAGTTCTGATCTACAAGTGTCAAGAGCTCCATATCACCGAAAAGTGACTCAGTCTTCAGTGCTACATCAAAGAAAGATGAAATCCACTCCACTGAAAACACCTCCTCAGAAAATCAGCTTCTGAACCTGAACCTTACACCAAAGTCTGTCTCACCTCAAAAATCAGTCTCACCTCAAAAATTAGTCCCACCTCAAAAATCAAATTCTAAAACAAGTAGCAGCCCTGATCCTCTATTGCATTTAGCACAAGTTATTGAGTATGATTCTCTGGATGCTGCAAGGGCTAAGTTAATTAGTGCTGTGACCCACTCGCTTGAGACCCATGTCCAAGCCTGTAAAGTAGCCCTCTCAGCCTTCCTATTTAAAATCCAGCCTCCTAAGGTAACTCTAGCACAAGCCCGTCCTGCCTCTTCTGTCCCTACTCAGCATCCGGTTTCACTTGCCGCCTCTCCTCCACCTATTGTTGCCAGGCCAAGTGCCTCTACCAAGACTCGCGTTCCAAAGCGTGAAGCTCCTTCTCCCAAGCCTTTTCTTCCTCCCAAGCGCCTTACCTGCACTAGTTCTATCCTTCACTCCAGGCCAGTCAAACCTGTAGATGTTGGCTCCAAGGATAAACCCGAGGATGTCTAGGTCACTTTAGCTCCACAGAACTTTTAGTTAACTCTTGCTCTATTACTATTTTGGCATCATGGACCTTTTAATTTGTTTTGTGTGTTTGTGCTAGCTTTTATTCACATTCCCTCTTTTACCCTTTTGTGTGATCCTTTTGCTAATGACAAAAAGGGGGAGTAGTATGGAATTGTTATTTTGTTAGTGCTTATGCTTATGCCTATTTTGTTTCTAAACTATTGTGCTTCATTTGTGATCAATGTATAAGTAATGTTTGTTGTTATATTCTTCCAATTTTGTTGCCTATTTCTTATTATGTGCCTTGTGATTCCTTCTCACTTGGTCTGTTCTTGATAGCCTTCTTATTCAATGAGTAGAATCCACTGTGTTTTGTTCTGCAGGAATCTTCATGGTCACATTAGCTTGACCGTAAAAAATTAGCTTAGTAGACTTGTGCTTAAATTTTAATTTCTGTTTGATGTTTATGTCAGTATAAAAGTAATCTGCAGAATTTTTGGAAGGCATGTATTTTTAATTTTTCTTTATATGGGCATAGATTAAGGGGGAGCATTTTTATTTTATGCATAGAGTAAGAGGGAGCAATTTAACTTTCATTGCATTGCATGTCATAGCATTCATCAACATCACATTACTTGAATTTTATTTGTGAAATTTTTATCAAAGTTTTGTCATTATCAAAAAGGGGGAGATTGTTGACTAAAGGTTACAACCTCAATTTTGATAATAACATAATATTGATAAAAATTGGGTACTAATTTATTTCAAGTAATTTGTGAAAGAATAAGGGATATTAAAGTTTAAAGCAATGTGTTGATCAAGTCCAAAGGCCACAAATCAATAAAACCAAGCCCATGAAGAGTGCTCAAGCCCAAGTAGAGAATTGAAGGGTAATTCGATCATTAAAAAATTGTTGTAAGGATAGTTTAGTCAAATAATTTTTATTGGAAGCTCAATTATTTTGTCTTTTTGTGTGAAACTTGTATAAAGTCATTTGAAAAATAAAAAGTAATTTTCTTGTTTTACCAAAAATATTTTCATGAATATTTTTAAATTGTTTGGTAAAAGGTTTTGGTGGGAAAGATATTTTTGAGTAGATAAATGTTTGCTGATATTTTTCTTGTCAAAGAAGAGATAAACTTTGCTTTTTAAGGTATCAAAGCACACTTGAACCAAAATGGCAAAAAGCTCATATGTGAACAAAAGCAGACTGTTGTGCACAACCTAATTTGGAAAGTTGACTCTGCTTTTCTGCAGAGACCTGATTTATTACCTAAAACTAATCTGCACAGTTTTTGGATACAAAAAGAATTTGTTGCTCTTTACATGCTTGGTGAATCACATGTTTACATAATTCAAATTACACATCATTGCATCTAAAAATTTAGGATAACTATTAAAAACATATAAATTCATCATTTTCTCATTTGTTAATCTCGAAGAAGGTGTGTGAGAGAGAGTAAGATTTAAGAGAGTTTTCATAACTGCTAGAGTTCTTCTTCTCCTCTCAAAAATCTAGTTGGTGGAGCTGCATGTTCACGTTTTAAAAAATCATCTTTGAGCTTCCTTGAAAGTCATCTTCACTTTTCTTATCCATAGGCTTCATGTGTAACATTGTTGCTTGAGTGAGAGAGACAAACACACTTCTTCCTATTCTTGAAATGTGGAAAGCACCATTTAGAGAGAAATGGGTGCTTAGTTGCTGGAGCTAATTAAAACCAATTTATAGAGTTGCTATATCTAGATAAAACCAATGTTGTATACAGTTTGCTGGAACTTTTTGGGAAAAACTAGCAGGAGTTAGTTGCTGGAGCTAGAAAACTAGTGTAGAGGCAGCTTAGAAAAAGGGTAGTACTAAGGCTGTAAACGGTTTGTCTCTTACCGGTTGAAAAGAGATCACTTTAACCAGTGAAAAATCATAAGGGTGAGTTCTTGGAGAGTGGATGTAGGCATGTGGAGCCGAATCACAATAAAATCTTGTGTGTGTTGATTTTTTCTTTATCCCTTTATTTTCTCTTATGTTGTTGTGATGCTTGCAAAAATGGATCAACTTGCTTAACTTATTTTCAGTTTATATTTACTTTAAGTTGATTCGTAAAAAGTGGCACTCTTGAAATCAAAACTGCATTCACAAGGCTTTTAAATTTGTGCTTTATTTTTAAGCTTCCGCATTTCAGTTTGAGTTATAGAAATCAGTTTCAGTTTTTGAAATTAGTTTGAAAAGCTCAATTCACCCCCCTCTTGAGCTGCCTAGCGGACCTAACAATTTTAATTTTGGTTTAGGCAAAGATGCAGAATTTTTAATGGTCGCATATGGATCGACTTTCTCAAAGATGGATGTAGCGTTTAGCAGGGATTTTTCTTTCTTTACTTCTCCTCCTTCTCCTTCTTTCTCTTTTCACTTTTCTTTCTTTCTTTTCATGGTTTTTTTTTCATTTTCTTTCTTTTCATCATTTTTCTTTGAAGAGTGTCTATGCAAAGGAGAGACAAAAAGGTTTGATGGCCAAAGAGAAATTTAAAGTCGATCCTGACATTTAGTTATTTATTCGATGGGATTTTTTTTTGAAAGTCTCTCTCTCGTTCAAGCATAAAATAGTGTGCACAATTATAAAAATTCATCATCATATAAAACATGCAATGTGACATTCATTAACACAAAAGACAAAAAAACTTACAGCAAATATTGTTCTGATTCATTACAACCATATGAGACAGTCATTCATGAATGTCCAGCTTCATGTCACCCTCAATTTATATACCAAAATGATACAGCTCTTGAAAGTTCCTTATGCCCATGTTCTTCAACTTTTCAGCGATAGGTGGAATGCAAGCTTCTGCAGCTATGAGTAGTAGATCTGATTTTACAGGTTTATACTTCATCTGAGCCAATTTTCCCTTCCATTTAGTCAGGAAGTCGATGAAGGATTCATCAGGCTCCTGCCTTATATTCTGCAATTCTTGGAGGGAGACTTCAAACCGAGAATTCAGCCCATATTGCTTGATGAAGGCTGAACAAAGCTCCTTCCAACTCTGTTGAACATGTACATCCAAGGTGTAGTACCACTTAACAGTAGCTCCGGTCAATGACATCGAAAATTATTTGACAATTTGTGCCTTGGTCAGTCCTGTGGGCTTCATAAAGGTGATATAATGTCGAAGGTGCAAGTGCGGGTCATCTGTCCCATCATACTTCTTAATGTCAGAAAACTTGTATTTCGAGGGCAGTAGTTCATCTTCTTCCAGATCTAGGTCATTGAAATTATGGTTAGGTCCAAGCTTCTTCATTGCATCTTGCAGCTGATTCATCTACTTTTTCATATCTTTTTTCCATTCGGGTGCAGCTGAATTCTCTGCTACTATCAATTTTTCTTTGGACGGTTTACCGACTATGGTTCTAGTTTCAGAGTCCTCTCCATCCAGGGGCCTCTTGCCAAACATCTCAGTCAACACCTCTCTACACATTTTTTACACCTCATCCCTGACCTCTTTTAGAATTTCTTACTTAAGGGATTCTAGATCAAAATTGGAGAGTCCTGACATTCTATTTTCTGTGTTATGGTCTCAACTTACTAAGTAGATTCTTGATATTAGTGGACTAAATCTCCCTTGACTTGCTTCCAAACAAAAGAGACTTTCGACTATAAACAAATGAATTTTAAAAATAAAAATGACTGACATGTATGCATGAAATGTAAATGATATTTTTTATTTTTTTAATTTAATTTTTTTTGAAAACAAACAAACAAACAGATAAACAAATACACATAGGTTTCAATAATGCAGCCTTCCTACCTTATTCCTTCCACACACGTATTCAATGGTGAGTCTCTTGTCCTAAAATTTTTGGTCTAAGTTTTAATTATCAACAGGGGATAATAAAACTGACGTACATACATAAGCTCTCAAGATGGAACAAATAGGTAGCATATCTCCTTTATAAAATTGAAGTTCAACATAACGGGCCATGGTAGAAGGATAAAAGCCCAATCTAAACCATAGTAGAAGGACAAAAGCCTAATCTAAGCTATGGTAGAAGGATAAAAGCCCAATCCAAAATGGTTCATCATTGTTGGGCTTGGGTTTTATAAATGAGATTGCTATATGGCAACAGAATACATGTGTTAGAGAGAAAACTTAAGGGTAGTTGCTAGGGCACTACATGAGCTGAGTCTCGGGTAAAGTCAAAGGCTCCCACAGTCTTTTATATACTCTCTTTCCGTCTCCCCACTCAAAGGTCCAAACAACGTACTCAATTGTACTGCACTGTGAATGACAATAGCTATATATTCCACCACTAAGTTTGAGTAAAACACAGGCAGCAGAGCAATAACTATTGTCGGATTATTCAGGACTGTGTGCACAGTATGTGAAAATGGTGTAGTGAAAGCAAATGCAGAAGGAATAATTAGATAATTAAAAATAATAAAATATAAAACACTAGAATTAATTTCTCTCTCCCCAGTGGAGTCGCCACTGTAGGCGGCGGGGTTCAGCATGTGCCCAAGTATCTGGCGATCACGGCACTGTGCGGGCTCAGGGCTCACTAGGAGTACAACTTGGGCCTTTTGATAGGCTTTGGTTGGAGAATAGAGTCGCCACCCGGGTGAGATCCGGGATACTTTTACAGCAACTGAATTTCACGGAGGAAGTCCAGTAGCCGTCCTCAGAGATTGAGTTCAGAAACTGGGTATGGACTTTTAAATGGCCACCCGATCTTGTGATCGGCCTTTGTTTGTGTTTTATATTTTTTTATTTTTAATTATTTAATTAATCATGTAAATGGCTATTTTATCCAAATAATTTCTAAATTTAACAATTTAGTCCAGGTTTATTTATTAAGTACATTTTCATACAATTTGGTTCTTGATCCATACATTCACACACCATTCCATAATTCACAAATAAAAATAAAAACATGCAAAAAAACGGAGGAAAGAGAAATAAATTACAACCCATTTTATATGTAAAAATAAACCGCGATTTAAATAAATAAAATAGCCCATGGGCTATCTAATATTTAGGTTTGCAAAATAAATCACAAGTTAAATCTCCCAAAGAATAATAGTAGATAATCTACAAAAATATTAAAAATTAGTACAAAATAAAAATAAATAATCAATAATAAATTCTAGCTTAATTAACTACAAGAAAAATTAAATCTAAATTAATTAAAAATATCTCACAATATCAAACAACCCAATTAAATAAATAATTATTTAATTTGTAACATCCGTGTCCTAGAATCAGATTACTATTTATTAATAACAATTAAGAATTTTATTATTTTTAGTTAATTAATGATGATGATTTAAGTTAATTAGTATTATTTGGAGATGTATTATTTTATCATTTGAGTTAATATTATTTTTGAGAAATAAAGTTTAGTAGTTTGAATAAAATGTGAAGGATGAAATTGAAAAGAAAAGAAAGGATGAAAGTGTAACAAATGGAAGTAATTGGAGTTGAGAAGAAAGAAAGAAAAGAAGAAGGACCGAAGGAAGAAGAATGAGAGTTGTTGGGATGAATAGTGGAAAGCATGGTGGAAGGAGAAGAAGTAGGGGGGAAGGGAGAGGAAGATGGTAGAAGCAAAGGGAGAAGGAGAGAAAGAGTGGTCTGAAATTGAAAAGGAATCCGAATTCAACCAGAAGAGAACGATTTCGGCTGGAGAAAGTGATGAGTGGTGGATTTAATTGAAGTTTATGTGTTTTTATTTTTATTAAGCTTCAATTCTAAAATTTGGTATTTTGAT
Source organism: Macaranga tanarius (assembly GCA_949673435.1). NCBI lineage: Eukaryota > Viridiplantae > Streptophyta > Magnoliopsida > Malpighiales > Euphorbiaceae > Macaranga > Macaranga tanarius. The sequence continues at coordinate 11,004 of CATIWO010173999.1, forward strand.
GGCTAAATTTGTAGATTTAGGCTTATTTTTTATGTTCTAAGGTTGCTTATAAGCTTCATTTTAGTTTACAACTCGTGTATGAACTACTGGCATGCCTAAATTTGTGTAAAAATTGAATTTTACCGAAGTTGCTGCTGCTGTCGAAACTGACCTAAATGGCCAGAGGGCGGCGCCTCTGACATGCTGGGCGGCGCCTCCGCCGGCGATGACGACGCCTTCGCGATGGGAAGTCGGGACGCCTTCGAAATGGTGAGAGGACGGCGCCTCCGCTCGGGAAGTCGGCGCCCCTACATTGTGCTCGCACCTCCGTGACTCGTAACGCGTCCGATTATGATCATTTCACTTTAATTGTTATGCACCGATGAACCGAATCGTAAAATGATGTTCTAGAACGTTGGAAACTTCAAAAAACGAGATTAATTCTTTAGTTTGATAATTCTGGTTGATTGTCGATTAACTCGTAATAACGAATAAAAGATACCTAAATTACTGTATGTTGTGAAGTCTCAGACAAAGGGACTAAATCATTATGAATAATTGATAATAAAAATATAATTATATATGAGAGTATATATGTATATGTATATGGGATGAGTTAGGAATGATGAGCTGGCCACTCGATTGATAACTGTCTTTGGAACAACGCAAGGATTCAGAGGTGCCTTTGGGGTGAATCCTTGTGGTTTATATGTATGCATACGATGATATTAAAATGAATATGTGAATTGGCTAGTGTGAGCCATGGAAAGAAAGTTGAAATGATATGTGAGAATGAGAGATGTTGTATATTGCTATTTCCTTCGGGGAAAAGGGTTGAGAATTATCTATTGTGAGATAATGATCCGAATTATCATTTGAAATAATGTAAACGATAATAATGTTGTATTTGTAATGATCAAAACTCTCAAACTTAATAACGATTGAAGTGAAACCTCCTAACAAATCAAAGAATGGAAACCATTGTGTTAACCAAATATTATAAGGATTGTTATTAGTAATGTTTGGGGA
>CATIWO010174003.1:0-17358 GCA_949673435.1 Macaranga tanarius
ATATAAGATGATTATAATATTACAACTTTATAATACATCATATAATATAAGATGATTATAATAGTACAATTTTATAATACATCAACTTATCAATAATTAATTATCAACATTATAAGTTATAATACATCATAAAAAAATTAAGATAATAACTATTTGTAAAATTTTTGAAATATATATACTCACACAAACACACTCATATATATAGTAAATTATCGGTTCTGGTTTCGGTTCTTCAGTTCGGAGCAATCCGGTTCGGTTCTCAGTTCGGAGAACTCATTTTCTCCAGATCCGCTCCAATAAAAATTTTCAGGACAGTTCGGTTCGGAGAAAATCAAATAGTCAACGGATATTTTCGGTTCTGGAGATTTTTTGGTTCGGTTTTTTGGGACAGTTCGGAGTTCTCCGCGACTCGCGCTTAGCCCTAATTTCTTCTCATTCTTTCTACTTTATTTCAATTTTTTTTTGCTTTCTTTCTCTAATTAAATAACTCAAATTTCTCTTCAAGTTTCATCTCCAATCAAGTTTTGTTAAAGCTGCAAATATTTTAAGGTAAAAAAAATAAAATATTTGTTTAATTAATTAATTAATTAATTAATTATATTGTTATTGGTATTATTATTTTTGAATTTTTGTTGAATTTCATATTTGAGTATATGGTGATATTTTGAGGTAAATGAATTTAATTTAATTTAATTTTATTTTTATATTTAAACTCTTGAATTTTTGGGTTTAATTATATGTTTTGGGTAAGTTTTATATTTACTTTTTTTAAATTTTTATATTTATTGAATTATGCTAAAAATGGACGTTTTTATTGAATTTTGAGTATAAATGCTTAGATTGATAAGAAATGGACTTCTGAGATGTTTAGGATTGTGTTTAGAATTTTTTTTTTAGACTAAATTCTAGCATTTCTTTTTTTTTTTGGTGTCGTGAATAGTGTCGTAAATAGTGTTTTGTGAATAGTGTTTTATGAATAGTGCTCATGAATAGTGACAACCCCAGCAGCCTCCCGAAACCCTATTTTTTTAACAGTTTTAAGCCATTTTTCGGATCCTAAACCATATCTTGTAGCCATAATTAATTTAAGTTGAGTAGAATTAAGTTTTAGCTTGTGTTTTAATGATGTTACTTATGGATATTAGGATCGGATCAAGTTGGTGCTGTAGAGGCTATATCAAGGCCAACTAACTAGGTTTCGGTTCAGCAGGCTCAGGTGAGTGGATATGTATATAAAATTATTTTGAAACTATATATATATATATATATATATATATATATATATATATATATATATATATATGTAAAAGAATAAGTTTTATGTTTTGGAAAAAAGGTTTTCTATGTTATAATCTGATGTTTCCTTACAAATAGAGTTTATCAAGCAATAGTTTATAAAGCATGATTATATCAGTTTCTTAGCTTTTATATGGGAACATATAGCTTATGTTTATGATTGAATTAGCAAAAGTTATTTAAAATAATGATATTTTTATTATTTTAGTACTATAATTATGTTTTCAGTTTTATTTGATTATCAGTTTACGATTTATCAATAATGGTTCTAATAGCTATTTGTGAAATATGAATGACTTGGTTTATGGACAAAACTATATACTCGTATTATGTACCCATTAGATTGCACCATGATGGCTGGTGTTTATTTAATAACTGTTTTGGGGACAGCGCTTGGTTGTACATATAGCCTTGGGGGCGTACAATCGGGTGGTTAGGCCTTGGGGGCCAGCTCTACGCATGCGTATGAGCAGCTTTATGAGTGCAAGTATATATGAACATGGGACGCTAGGTCATCAATGTCGCCCATTGTGTTAGCACAATCTTTGGTTACATATTAAAGAGTGTATGGAATAGTATTTTTATGAATATAATGTGTTAGTCTTAACTCAGCTTGTAAGGAAGTTGATTAGCTAAAGCATTATAATGTATGGAATAGCATTTTTATGAATATAATGAATAGCATTTTTATGAATATAATATTTTAGTCTTAACTCAGCTTGTAAGGAAGTTGATTAGCTAAAACATTATAATCTATGGAATAACATTTTTATGAATATAATATTTTAGCCTTAACCCAACTTGTAAGGAAGCGGCTTAGCTAAAGCATTATATTAAATTAGCTTATGTATATGCTTTATCATGAATTCAACCGTTTATTGAGTTTATATTATTTATAAGGCAGTTTATGAATGTATGATTTTTATGATATTTTCTCAGCTTATTAATTTCCATTTTTATGATCAAGTAGTTTTAGTGATATGATTATAATTATTTTAAGCTGATAGCTTGTGTTCCCACTTTAAGGTATTGTATTTAAAGTTAGTTCACTCACTGAGTATTTTTGTACTCACCCTCTTTTGTTTTTAAAATGTTTTCAGATCCAGCAATATAGCATTTGCAGTATCTCTTAGGATCTGTTTGGTGCCCATCAGTGTCTAGTAGAGGTTGAGCCAATAAACTCAGACTTTTGGACTTTTGTATTATTATTAAGTTCCTATTTATTGTTTAGTAGATGAACTTATTTATGACGATATAAAGATTGTTGTAAAATATTCTTAGTATGTATAATGACAACTTTATTTTAAGTCCATCTTGATGATTGAGGATTAATATTATATTTATAGCATTAGTATGTTAGCTCAGCATAGCAGGTCGCATCCGGCTCAATAGCTAGAGGAGCGGGTGTGACAATTTGTATATTGTGTGAATCTTGAGAGGTTCGTATGTTATGAACCTTGAGAGGTTCGTGTTTTGTAAACCTTGAGAGGTTCGTTTGTTGTGAACCTTGAGAGGCTGGTTTATTGTGAACATTGAGAGGTTCGCTTGTTGTGAACCTTGAGAGGTTCATTTGTTTTTAAACTTTGAGAGGTTCATATGTAATGACCTTTAGAAAGGTTCATTTGTGTGAACCTTGAGAGGTTCGTTTGTATTGAACCTTGAGAGGTTCGTATGTTTTGACCTTAAAAAGGTTCATTTTTGTGAACCTTGAGAGGTTCGTTTTTGTGACCTTGAGAGGTTCATTTATTTTGAAGCATCAGAGATTCATTCATTTTGAACCTTGAGAGGTTCGTTTTCATTTGTGAACTGTTTATTTTGGATTATTTTTTGCTTATGACTTATTTTTTCGCTAATCAAGCGATATGTAGGCCTAATGAGGCACTTTGAGTATCTGTGGTGTTCGAACTCATTGTTCCGCTAACTAAGCGATATGTAGGCCTAATAAGGCGCTTTGAGTGTTTATGGTATTCGAACTCATTTTTTCACTAATCAAGCAATATGTAGGCCTAATAAGGTGCTTTGAGTATCCGTGGCATTCAGAATCATTTTTTCGCTAATCTAGTGATATGTAGGCCTAATGAGGCACTTTGAGTGTCCGCCTAATTAGGCACTTTGAGTGTCCGTGGTGTTCGGACTCATTTTTTCTCTAATCAAGCGATATGTAGTCCTAATGAGGCACTTTGAGTGTTCGTGGCATTCGGGCTCATTTTTTCGCTAATCAAGCGATATGTAGGCCTAATGAGGTACTTTGAGTGTCCGTGGTGTTCGGACTCATTTTTTCGCTAATCAAGCGATATGTAGGCCTAATAAGGTGCTTTGAGTGTCCGTGACATTCAGACTCATTTTTTCGCTAATCAAGCGATATGTAGGCCTAATGAGGCACTTTGAGTGTCCGTGACATTCAGACTCATTTTTTCGCTAATCAAGCGATATGTAGGCCTAATAAGGCGCTTGAAGTGTCCATGGTATTCAGACTTAATCATATGAGTTTTATCAAACTCATTCATTATCTATGTTAGCTCAGTGACATTTTGTCCATGCTCCTAAATTTGCTATTTTTTGAGTTTGAGCTTTATCAAAGCTCGAGTGTTGTCATCTTTGAACTGTCCACCATTTTCTTTTTGGAATGACATTGAGGTAGGAGAGCTTATGCATATGCTTTTTTGCCCTTGTGTAGTTCTTCATGAAGAAAAAGTCCTTTTCAAAGAGGGAGATTCATGTCCCAGTTCACATGGGAAAGAATAATCGCATCAGTTTCCCACATAATTTTTTTGTGTGTCTAATATATGACAATGGAAAGTCCACCAAAGCATAATTTTTTTACTGCTTTAACTCAAGAGCGATCATTTTTTATTTGTAAGAAAACAACATTCGCCTTTTTTGACAATATGTTAGCATAGTAAATCATTTATGATTTGCCAAAATATATGTATTGTAGGTATCTCGTGAGAAATTTATGCAAAGAATTATGATATTGCATTGCAAATAGGTGAAGTTATTTCCGCCATGACAGGCGGCATCAAATATTAGATAAAAGGCTCATGCTATATCGCATATATGATATAATGACAAATTAATGCCTTAAAGCAATATGAGTAAACTCACTCATTGTATGAACGCTTTTAATTAGTCGCTAGATGCAACTTTATTTTTCTTAAATGACTAAATCATTCATAATTACACTACTGATTCAGTATTCATAATCGCTAGTTGATTATTTAATGATAATAACATATACATGTTTGTATATTGTTCAGGATAAAGATCCTCATGTATTTGACTACACTAAACAATTTTGAATGCACATAGCATATTAAATCTATATAATGTTTAGAATTCTAAATAAGTATGTAGACAAGCATATATAGTTACGGTTGCCTTATTATACCAAATATTGGGCTTTTGTTTAATTGAACATGGTTGAATCAAATAATGTGAGTTTGTACTCATCCAAATAAATATGCATTTTATGATTGTGCTTAAATAAAAAACTTATCTGTTGGTGATATTGTTATTGTTAGCATGCTCGCTATCACCTCACTTTCACATGCAGGATTGCATCTTCTCCTTCGTGTGGCGCAGTTCTTGTCTGGTCATTCAAAATGCGAAAACAGACTTTTGGATGTGGCGTCTGTCTTTTGTGAGCTTGGACGAGTCCCAGCTTATATATAGAACAGTCACTGACATGACTTAAACAAAACTTGTGACTTGGAATTGAAGAACCCTAAGAAATATGGATCGACTTGAATCGTGCCAATAACTTGGCAGACAATCTTATCAGGGTATCATGCAATAATTCTTCCGCTGCTTCTTTACTTCGTGTTTCATATTTTTAGGTAAAAATATTTTGCCTGATGTATATTCTTGAATCTCCTTTTCAGGTGCATTACATTTGTTTGCCATGTAAAATAGGAGAAAACTCACTTATTTTTTTGGTTTTGGGCTTGTTGTAGGCCCTTATGCATAAAAATAATGAATCTGAAGCTTGCGTAGAACATGTATCATGACTCGATAATGTAGACTGAAGTTGCTGACACCTGTTGAGATTAGCGACTATTCATGCATTTGCATGCACATTCATATGCGAATCTTAGGAAGAGGGATTCTTGTATGCTTGGCAGCATCAAGACTCGAAGGGATTCTTGTATGCTTGGTAGCATCAAGACTGAAGTTGCTAGTAACATTTTTCATCCCTCTTTTCTCGGTATTGGTCATAAAATCTTCCTCTACGCTTATAAGGGATATGTTCATCTCTGCTGCTTACAGGCTTTTTGGTTCTCACAGGCTTACTTTTCATTATTTTTATTAGCCTCTGGTTTAACTCGGCTTCCTTTTGTTGTTTTAATCTCGTGCTATATACTGTTTCAGCCACTCTGGCTTCTCATTGCTGTTAATGTTGGTCAAATCCATGGTACAACTAAGTCATATATCACATACTTAATATGATGATGTGCACTTATATGCTTTCGAAGAGGTGAGTGTCTTTCGAGAGATGATGTGCTCCTGTATTTTTTTGAGAGCCTGTCATTAAACCTTGATGGGTCGAATTTTTCTGGTTCGGGGAAACACTCGGGGTTTCCAGGTATGGAGTTAGCGCCCCATACATCGACTTTGTTATTTTTCATCAGCTTTAACTGTAGCCTGTGCATTTCTGCTTAAAAGTGCTACTGTTATAAACTCGTGGAGTATTGTGGGGAGTAGCATCGGTGTTATTACCATCAATATCAGTAGCTGTGAATTGAGTATACACTTTTTAGTGTCCCTGCTACCAATTTTCTTCACACCAGGATTGTGACTGCATTCTATGGCTTTGTGACCCTTGTGTGGCTGCTACTTTCCTCTGGCAACAGCACTATGGTCCTTCAAAAAGGGAACATTGATTGTCGTACTTGGGTTTTCAAGTATATTCCAACTATCCGAAGCATTCCATTTATCAGCAGTTTGATGATCCTCAATTGATTTTTGAAGATTCTTAAAATTTGTAGTTGATTCAACTATATCCTGTTGATGCCAGGATCTATTTACAGCGGGTATGACTTTGGGAAAACTCTCTACTGTGACGATTGATGATGATGGGTATAACCAGGACAGCCGTAGTAGACGACTTTGTTGAATAATTTTCAGCAGTGCCACTGCCTGTTATGACAGGTTTCTCTTCGTATATTCGAGCATATTCTGCACCAAGGTTGTTAAAATCGCTTTTTAACCTAGAATCGGAAGAGCACCCGCAAACTCGTCTCGTAAAATCGAATCGTAAAATCGTAAGATTTTAAAACACATGTAAAATAGGTTGTTTTTAAATATTTAAAATATATTAATTTTTCTTATTTTTATTTAATCTAGTACTTTAGTTGAATTATTATTACACTAAATTCAATCTTCATGCTTTCCAAAAAAAAATAATACAATAATCCATAAAATAAAAATAAATAATGCAAAAATAACATATGACTTAATGTTTGATGTTATAACAAATGAAATTATAATGAGACATCCATTAAAAGAAAAGAAAAAAAATTACATGTCCATAAGTAGCAACACACCAATACACCAATTATAATGAGACATCCATTAAAAAAAAAGTCATGTCCATAACTAGCAACACAACAATACACTAATAAAAGTCATCAATACTTCTATATTAACCAAGACCAATCTCATCATCATCACTATCTTCATATTCATCACCACAATCACCTTCAAGTTTATTGTCAACCAAAGCATTGTTAGTGCTTCCTTCAACATTGGCATTGTTGCTATTTACTTCCAAGTCTCTTAAAGTCTCTAATGGTTAATCAATTTCATCACCACTATCATCAAACTCCATAGCATCTTCATTTTGTTGACGTTCCATATCCTCTCCAATAACTTCATTTCTATCATCTTCACCTTGTTGATAGTTTCAATTGATAGCTAAACGATGAGTATATAACTAGTTTAGAGCTTAAGGTTTCTTTTGGGGGCTTGGATGTTGACACACATATAAAAAAATAGAGAAAATAGAAATAATATATATGATGACTCACAATCTGCTCATAGTTTATTACTTATCCAAACTTGATATTACTAAACATTTATTCAATTAAAAAAATGCCAAATCCCCCACGTACATACCCAACAAACATATGATGGTGTCACTTCATGATCTAAATTAGCTATCCTTATATAATTAACATGCAAAGTGGTTTGAAAATTTACAAGGAGCCCAAAACCATTAGCTTCGACAGCAGCTCGTGGTTTCCCAAAAACTTTCATCTATCAATCCTCCTCTCTATAAATATATCCATCTTTATCAACCTCATTACATTTCTTCTTTTACTCTGATTTCTGAGGTGACGTCTGAAATTTGTGATCTTTGCTAGAAAATGAAAGGAAATTAAGGTATGGGTTCAGCAGGTAAGGGTTGGATAGTTACAGCTAGCATTGGAGCTATAGAGGCATTGAAGGACTAAGGTTTTTGTAGATGGAACTACACTTTCAGGTCATTATATCAACATGCTGAGAATAATCTGAAGTCAAGGTAAAATCGGTAAAATCGGATGTAAATTCACTTTTCTACCGATTTTAACATTTTGAGACATAAGTTTAACAGATTTTATATAAAATTAATTTTCTATACGCGTTGAATCATTTGGTTGATTTTGAATCTTAAAATCATACAAGTTGAATCACGATTTTGACAACCTTGGAATGCATAACCTACTTTTAAACCAAAACAGATACATTAACAAGAAAAATAAGAATTTGACTCATATGTAGGCTATAAACAAGCTGAATTACTCGCAAGCTACTCGACTCGATAAAAGTTCATCGAGTTTGTATATTAATATTTATTTAATAAATGAGACAAGCTCAAATTATGTAAAGTTTGGCTCATAAAATGCACGAACAAGTTAGAATAAAAGCACGTAAGCTAGCATATAATTTTTGTTGAAAATAAATTTATTGATGTAGAAAAATACAAAACAGAATAATAACACAAAAATAAACTATACTTAAATAAAAATAAAATAAAATAATTGAAGATAAACTCTTGATTTAGCCTTGAAATACGATCGAGAATCGCTTTTCTAAAAGTGAAATTTACCCTCACTCCTTCTCAAGTTTTTCTACAAGGATTTTTGCAAATTACTTTAATGGATATGACAAGTCTTGAATTCTTTGCATTTACCAAATAGTAAAAAGAATTTAATTTGCAATGAAAAAATTTGGTACTTGATCTTTCTTGTTATTGTTTTTGGTAACAAAAATTGTTTCTCTAATTTGTATATATAAATTTCTATATTTAAAACTACCAAAATAAATATATTTATGATATGCATAGTATTTATACTTGAAGAGTTGTAACTCTTCAAAATAACACTTTAAGTATTCCTATATTCAATACATAAAAGTTTTAACTATTAAAGAATAACTAACAAATGGTAAAACAAAAAATATAGAAATAAATAAATAGAATGTTGGGCATGAAGGAATTCCAAAATTGGAATTCCTTTATAGAATATAAAGCAGCTCGGCACTTAGTTTTGAGCGCTGAGGTGCTTATGTCACTCTGTAATTCTTGTTTTTTTAACTTTACTTTATATTTAAACAAAATTTTACTATTAAATAATAAAAATACTCAACAATCCCCTAAATATAAAGTAAAACACCAACAAGAAAGATCAAAATATTTATGCATAAAATAATATATATCTTTTAATTGAATATTATATTAGTATAACAACACAAGATAAAATCAAAATCTCATGTAGCATCTTAGCTTTGAACATGTTATTTCTTATAAAATTATCAGTGTTACTATACATATAAATATTTATAATTTTTTATTCCACTCAATCACTCACTTAACACTTTTATAGCCATTTGTTATCCAAACTCATAAGCTTTTATAAGAGTAACTCCTAAACTCTCAATTGAAGCAACACCACTTCAAAACTTACATGAATGAAGTTCTTTAAGTGCTTTATTACATTAGAAATACTTGTTCTAAGACTGAACTTTATTAAGAGTATCAAACTGAATCATCTATCTTGTGACAAGTACTTACCTCTCGTTAGGCTGATTTTAAGTACTTAAACATCTACTTATCAATGACTTGTTTTGACTCCTTGAATCTAAATGCTATATTTTGTATAGTATTAGGTAGGGTTTCTATCATTGGTTGATTTAATGAAGGAGTTTTAAACCTAACATATTTGAAGTCCATTTCACTAAATCTCTTAAAAGAGATTTAGTGAATGGATCAACCAAATTCCTATTTGACTTCACAAATGTGAGAGAAATTATTCCATATTTGATTAATGTTCTCACGTAGTCATATTTAAGACTTATGCATCTATACTTTTCTTTATATATAGCACTTTGTACTCAAGTGAAAGTAGTTTGACCATCACAAAGAATACAAATAGAATTCACATTTTTTGCAGTAAATAGAATTTCTAAAAGGAATTGCCTCAGCCACCCAGCTTCCTTTACACCTTCTACTAAAGTAACATATTTTGATTCCAGAGTTCAGTGAGTTACAAGAGTTTGCTTTTGGGATTTCCAAGATATTGCACCTCCACCCAATAAAAATACCCAACCTAATGTAAATTTGTTATCTCCCAAACTTGATATTCAATTTACATCGATATATCCTTTTAAAATAGTAGGAAACTTAAAATATTGTAGGCTAAGATCTTTAATCTTCCTATAAATAACCAAGAACTCCATCAACGGTCTTCCAATGTTCAAAACTTGGATTGCTAATAAACCTACTTAGTTTATTAACAATAAATGCTATATCATGTTTAGTGTATAATATAACATACAGTAGACTCATGATAGCACTAGCATATCAAGTTGAGCCATAGCTCTTCCATCATTTTTAATCAACTTGGTACTTAGATCAAATGGGGTACTATATTCTTTAAATTTCAAGTGATTGAATTTATTTAATGCATTCTCTATTTTATGAGATTGACTCAAAATACATCCCCTATTATTTCTTTTAACCTTCATATCTAAGGGGTATCAAATTGTCTAAGATCCTACATTATGAATGTAAGAGATGGAAACTTTTTAATTTCTATTATGCCCTCTATAAAATTAGTCACAATCAACATGTCATCAATATATAAACATACAAGCACAATATATTCATTATATGATTTAATATAAACATATTTATCAGCAATATTATATGAAAAATCTTTTATGCCATTGTTTAAAAGATTGCTTAAAACCATATAAAGATTTCACCAATGTACAAACCTTATGTTCATATTTAGGTAGAACAAACCCTTCAGGTTGTCTCATATAAACCTCCTCGTCGAAATCTCCATTTAACAATGTCGTTTAGATATCCATTTAATGAACATGTAAATCGTAAATTAGTGCTAAAGTAAAAATAATTCTTATAAAATTGATTCTTGCTACAAGTGCATATATGTCAAAATAATCAATGCCTTCTTTTTATCAAAAATCTTTAGCCACTAACTTAGCTTTGTAAGTGTGCAATATACCATTTGTGTGATACTTTTTTCTAAACATCCACTTACAACCAAAAGGTTTAGAAGTTGGAGGTAAATCAATAAGTTCCCAAGTATGGTTTGACATTGTTAAGTCTATCTTATTTTTAATTGCATTTTTCCAAAATATTGCATCTTTTAAGGCCATAGCCTCCTTATAAGTTTTTTGGATCATCTTCAACTTGAATAACAAAAGGAACAATATTCACTACTTAATTTTTTATTTCCTTTAACAAGGTTAGAAGAAATATTTTGAAAGTCAATTTCATTCGTTCCAAGAGTTTTTAATTTTTAAATTCTAGTGCTTCTTCTTATTTCACTATAATCTTTATTAATATCTTGAGAACTTGAGTTTTCTTTAATTTTATAAGATGTCTCTCCAAGTATTATTTCATTAGACAAATTTTAAACTCTATTTTTAGAAGTTAATATATGTTCAAAAAATTCTATATCTCTTGATTTAATAATGGCATTAGATTATAAATTGAGAAGTCTATAAGCCTTGTTATTGGAGGTATAACCTACAAAAGCATATTTGATTCCTTTAGGTCCCAATTTAGTCATTTTTGAATCATTATTTTTATAATAGGACACACTTTATAATAAAATATATTAGGCTTTCTTTCTTACCATAATTCATATGGAGAAATTTGATTTTTCTTTGTAGGAACTTGATTCATAATATGACATATAGCAAGAAGAGCTTTACCCCATAAATTAAATGGCAATTTAGCATGCATCAACATAGCATTAATCATTTCTAAATAAGTTCTGTTTTTTCTCTCCATCAAACCATTTTATTCCAGAGTTCTAGATTCTGAACATTTATGTACAATGCCATTTTCTTCACAAAACAAATTGAATTCATTAGAAAAAATATTCTCCAAATCTATCACTTCTTAAGACTTTAATTTTCTTTCCTAATTGATTTTCAACTTCATCCTCATAGTTTTTAAATGCATTAAAAGGCTCATCTTTGTGTTTTATTAAATATATATATATATATATATATATATATATATATATATATATATATATATATATATATATAAGGCTTAATACATATCCAGGCCCCTGAACTTGCTAGTTTTTGTCACTTTGGCACCTCAACTTACGCTTTTTCCATTTTAACACCTGAACTTGCCTAAAATATAATTTTTAAACCCTTGCCATCACATTAGCGAATCAGAAAGTGACACATAAGAGGTGTTTAACTGAAAAAAATCTGTAAGTAGAGGTGCCAAACTAATAAAAAGTAGCAAGTACAGGAGGTGATAGATGTATTAGATAATTAGATTAGTGTATTTTAGATAAAAAGCGGCAAGTTTAGGTGTTAAAATGGCAAAATCATAAATTGAGGTGCCAAAGTGACAAAAACTGGCAAGTTCAGGGGCCTGGATATGTATTAAGCCTATATATAAAGAGAGAGAGAGAGAAGTCATTAATAAATATAATAAAATATCTATTCCCTCCTCTAGTTAATATGCCATTTAATTCACAAATATCCTAATGAATTAAATCAAGTAAATTAGTATTTTTATCAACACTTTGAAAAGGCTTTTTTTATCATTTTTGATTTAACACATAATTCACATCATTGGAAATTATTAACATTACAAGAAACTATTTCATCTTTTATCATTCTTTTCATAGAATTTAAGCCAACATGTCCTAGTCGATAATGCCATAATATAGCTAAATCAAGCATATAAATAGAAACATCACTTTCATTATTATTATTATTATTAGTGATGGTAGTAGTAGTACATAAAGCATCAAATTTAGTACATATTTTAACCATTCTATAACATGAATAGCCTTTACCAACAAATACACCATTTTGAGTCAAAAATTAATTTACTCAATTCAAACACAAATTTAATACCCCCAAATTCCACAAATCTCCACTAACAAGATTTTTATTCATATCGGGAACATGAAGTACATTAGTAAGGATCACTTTTTTGCCCGAGGTAAAAACAATATCAACATTTCCTTTGCCATATATTTTAGACCTTCCATCATTTTTATTTGAATCTCTTATCCATCGTCAATTTCTTTGTAGGTCTTAAAAAGAGATTTGTCATAGAAAATATGTATGGTAGCACGTGTCATATCACTAACTCGAAACTTTTCCATTTATAGCCTAAATTTTACTAATGGTGGCAACAATATCTTCACTTTGTACTAAGGAATTGATTTTTGGTTTTTTAATATTTTTTAAACTTGTACTCTCTAACATAATGGCCAGGTTTGTCACAAGTAGAACAGCCCCCTTTTAAAGGCTTCTTCAACTTTCCTTGTTCCTTTTTAGGATCATGAAAATTTCCTTTATTTTGTTTGAATTTGTTGGATTTCTTCAAAGGCTTATTCACCAAATTAGCTTTATTACTACTAACAAAGATATTTTCTTTACCATCCCTCACATTTGATTCACCCTCGATTCGAAGATTCTTTTGTATTTCTTTTAAGGAATAATTCTTGGTATCATGGATAAGTTTCTTCTATAACTTTTCCAAGATGAAGGCAATTTTACAATAATTGTCCCTAAATGAAAAGATACAAAAAGTTCAATTTTTGCAATTTTCAATTGATTAACCAATACTTGAAGTTCATGCATTCGTGATAAAATAGGCATATTATCATTAAAAGTATACTCTATATATTTAGAAAGTAGAATTTTTTTGTACCTACCCTTTTTGCTCTATATTTGAAATCTAGTGCATTTAAAATCTTCATGACTAATTTTTCATTTATGTAGAGATTATACAACTAGTCCCAAAGTGCATTTAAAATATGTCCTCTACGTACAATTTCATCTTCCTCCCTCTTATTTCTAAATGAAATAATAGTTTTATTGTCATCTTCCTTCAGTTTGAAATTCGAGACAAATTAGGATCCAATACATAATAAACCTTCAATACGGTAAGTCTAAACTTCAGTTTATCTCTCTACTGTATAAAGTTTGTTCCATCTAATCAATAAAGACAAATAAAGTATTGATTCATTATTTTAATTGTATTTATGTCCATATTATATTCTTCAACAATCAATATACAAACTTTGGCTTTTGGATTGTTGGAAATAAATTTATTGATGTGAAAAAATACAAATCAGAATAATAACAAAAAAAATATAAACCATAATTAAATAAAAATAAAATAAAATAAAATAATTGTAGACAAACTCTTGATTTAGCCCTGAAATACAATCGATGATCGCTTTCCCAAAAGTAAAATTTATTCCTTCTCAAGTTTTGCTATAAGGATTTGTAAAAATTATTTTAGTGGATATGACAAGTCTTGAATTCTTTGCACTTAGCAAACGGTGAAAAGAATTTAATTTGAAATAAAAAACAATCGGTGTTTGATCTTTCTTGTTATTGTTTTTGTATCAAAAAAATGTTTCTTCAATTTGTATATGTGAATTTATATATTTATAACTATTAAAATAAACATATTTATAATATGCATGGTAGTTATACTTAAAAAGTTGCAACTCTTCGAAATAATACTTAAGTATTTTTATATTCAATATATAAAAAGTTGTAACTATTATAGAATTAACAAAAGATAAAATAATAAATAAAGAAATAAAAAATAAAAGAAATAAATAAATATATCAAAAGAACATTGGGCATGAAGGAATTCCGAATTGGAATTCATTCACAGAATACAAAGCGCCTCGGTGCATACTTTTTAATGTTGAGGTGCTTTTGTCACTATCTAATTCCTCTTTTTTTAACTTTACTTTATATTTAAACAAAACATTATTATTAAATAACAAACATTGTCAACAATTTTTATATATTAATAATTTAATATTAGATATGATACAACCCTCTAGTTATCTAATAACTAAAAACTGTAACAATCTATTGAAACCGTTGCCCAAAGATCTATTTAGCATAAATTGAAAAGAATTAGAACCCAATAGCTATCTCACAGCTAAGAACTCTAATTATCAAATGGTTGAATTCGTAATACACTCGAAGCAAATTCGAAGATAGCTCTCACAAGAACTCAGGAAAATTCAAATCTAAATTTGAAAATAATCAATATTAATCAACTTATGAAAAATAATGATTTTATAAGTATTTATAGACTTGTAATCGTAAACCTAAATTGATTTTGAAAGAAAATAACTCTTTAGGAATAAACAATTATACTCCTAATTAGACACAAATCTTAATTAGTAAAAAAAACTCCTATTTAGCTAATTTAAACACAAATTCGTATAAAATAAATCTATCGAGACATGGGCATGTATAATTTAACACGGGCATGTGTGAGCTATGAAAAACTAACAAATTATTACACGGCTTGGAACACAGCCTGACCTTAATTATACACGAGCATGTTTTAATGACAGTTTTTAGACAGAATGCCACACGGCCTGACCTTAATCATACAAAGGCATATTTCAATGACGGTTTTTAGACAGAATGCCACACGACCTGATGCATGAGCATTTCTTGATGACAATTTTGAGACAGAACATCACACGGCCTGATACACGGGCATATCTCAGGCCCGTGTACCCTACTGGACATTTTATGCACCTTTAACATGGGCATGCAGAAGTCAACACGGGCGTGTATCGGCTTGAATACAACTAACTAAGTTGACTAACTTAGTTTCCACTGAATTGCTTCCATCTTATCCCTTATGCTCGAGATTCTTTTGTACAAGTCTTATGATGGCCCCTTTCATCCTCTTAGCTAGTGATCTTGTTATAGGTCCTCCACCATAGCTTAAAGGATTTGAATTTGGTATAGTGTCCCCATGTCTATATGCATCACTCCCCCCCTTCCTCGAAAGGATTTTCCCTCGAATCTCCACCTTTATAATCAAAAGGAAGAAGGTCAGACACATTAAAGGTTGTAGAAACATTATACTCACCAGGGAGATCCAATTTATAGGTATTATCATTAACCCTTGCCATAATTTAAAATGGTACATCTCCTCTAGGATTTAACTTAGATTTCCTTTGAATAGGAAACCTTTCCTTGCGCAAATGCAACCATACCCAATCTCCAGGCTCAAAAACTAATTGCTTACATCCTTTATTCCTTTGATTTGCCACTTGTTGGTTTCGCCGTTCAATATTTTGGCTTACCTTTTCATGTAAATTATGCACAAAGTCTTCCTTTCAAACACCATCTAAATTAACTTACTCATTCAGAGGTAAAGGTGATAAATCCAATAGTGTTTAGTGATTAAAACCATACACAATTTCAAAAGGAGAATAATGTGTAGTTGAATGCATAACCCTATTATATGCAAAATCTATATGAGACAAAATCTTATCCCATGATTTCATATTCTTTTTAATTATAGCACGCATTAATTGTTCTAAAGTTCTATTCATAACTTCAGTTTGACCATCAGTTTGTGGATGATATGCAGTACTAAACAACAATTTAGTTCCTAATTTTGCCCACAAGGTCTTTCAAAAATAGGACAAAAACTTAGTATCCCTATTACTCATAATAGTTTTAGGTATACCATGCAAATGTACTACATTCTTAAAGAACAAATCAGTAATATGTGAAGCATCATTAGTTTTATGACATGGAATAAAATATGCCATCTTAGAATACCTATCAACAACTATATATATGCTATCATTACCACACTTAGTCCTAGGTAGTCCAAGTACAAAATCCATAAATATGTCTACCCAAGGTGACTGTGGAACAGACAATGGTGTATACAACCTATGCGGATGCAACTTAGACTTAGCTTACAAACATATAATATAATTAGCACAATACTTAGCTACATCAGATTTCATATTAGGCCAAAAAAAGTGCTCATGTAAAACATTTAATATTTTAGCTATGCCAAAGTGTCCCATCAACCTCCCTCATGTGCCTCCTTAAGTAACAATAAATGCAATGAACATTTAGGCACACAAAGTTTCTTTAGGCGAAATAAATACCCATCATGTCTATAAAATTTATTAAAGGCAGTTGTCTCACATGCATTATACACATTACTAAAATCATGATTATGTGCATTCAATTCTTTAATATGCTCAAAACCAAGTAATTTAGCATCCAAAGTAGTAAGTAAAATGTACCTCCTTGATAATGCATCAGCCACAATATTTTCCTTACCTTGTTTATATTTGATAATATAAGGAAAAAACTCAAGAAACTCACTCCACTTAGCATGTCATTTGTTGAGTTTATTCTAACCTTTCAAATGCTTCAAGATCTTATGGTCGGTATGGATAACAAACTCCTTAGGCAATAGGTAATGTTGCCACGTCTCCAATGCCCTTACCAATGCATACATCTCCTTGTCATATGTTGGGTAATTAAGTACTGCGCCACTCAGTTTTTCACTAAAATATGCAATTGGCTTACTCTCTTGCATAAGTACAGCACCAATTCCCACTCCAGAAGCATCACATTCAATCTCAAATATTTTATCAAAGTTAGGCAAAATAAAAATATGTGTAGAAATTAATTTAGATTTCAGCATGTTAAGAACATCTTTTTATTCTTTATCCCACCTAAATCCAATATTCTTTTTAATTACTT
>CATIWO010174035.1:0-10289 GCA_949673435.1 Macaranga tanarius
TATGTTAAATGACCATTAAGGGTATAAACTATTTTAAAATATAATTTAATACATTTTTATAATATTTTTTAATTATGCGAATTATTTAAAAAATATATAATAATAAATAATAATTTACTATCTTTAATTTATTAATTATTAAAATTATTAATAAAAATTATGTAAAAATTAGTTTAAAAATATAAATCTTGTTAGTATAAATTTTTAAGAATATATATATGTAATTGTTAATTATAATTTAAAATAATATTTATTTTATTTTAAATTATAAATTATAGAAATAGTTATATACATTTAATATAGAAAAGTTAGTTGTTATTAATTATTTTTAATAAAGGTAATTTAGTCTAAATATAAAATAAATTCAAATCAGCTATTAGTTGTTGGAAAAAAGCTCTAAAATAGAGCTTATCAAATCCGTAGCTTCCATAGCTGTTTTGGATAAGAGCTTATCAAATCCGTAGCTGTTTTGGATAAAAACAACAATCAGCTACGAATTTAGAAATTTTACCAAAAACTTAAAAAATAGCTGATTGAATTAAACCATCTATCAGCTACCTAAATTAGCTAAACCAAACACCCTCGGTCTATGTTTCCATATTTTAGATCCATTACAAATCTTTAATTTTCCTCTAAAAAAATCTTCCTCCCCAATTCCCACCACTTATCAACGTCAGCGGCCATGACTCCCCCATTGCAGCTTCACCTCATCTATATTGTCACCGCTTTGCCAAATCATGGCAGCCGCCACTTCGTGGATGCACATGAGATGGAGCCGTTGTTTTTTTTACTCCTCTTATGTTTGTCTATTCTCTTCGCCGGAGAAGCAAAAGAAGGAGGAAGAAAGACATCAATGATATAGATGACAACAATCAGATTTGGCATTGCAAAGAGGGGGTTCTGTGATTTTGAGGGAGGTCTTGAGAAGGGAAAGAAATTGGACTGTTGTTGGATATTTGATGAACAAAAACAAGAACAAGAAAAAAATACTCAAAATCAACATTAAAATCTTGATTTCAGGATTTCTCTTCTGGCTTAATTTTGCTTAATTTTTTTTTATTGCTGTTTTTGATTTAGGATTTGAATTGGATTCTAAAGAGTTGTTGATTTGGACTTTTTTTCATAAACAAATTTTGAAAAGCCAAACACTGATTAAATTGCATTTTTACTGTTTTATATTAGCTTTGTGAAGAACAAAAAATGACATGAATGAAGCTAAGGGATTTTGTTGGACTTCAAAAAACTATCAGATCGAAATAAACTTGCAAGACATGACAAATGGGGGACAATTTTATTTTTTTGGTGTGGGTTCACAAGATAAATGGGATGCTGAGATCAAAAATTGGTTGAGTTAGTATTTGATATGTTAGATGACATGATGCATCCGGTTGCTATGTCATTATCGGTGATTTTTAAATAAAAGATTGATTATATTGTAAAAAAAAAAATAAAAGATTGATTATAACAAAATAATTAATATTTAGTACCAAAATGAAAATAATAACTATCAAAATATTTAACCTCTAGTATAATGTGCACTTTAATCAAAGTTTACATTTGATTGACTTTTTTTAATATTTTATTTTTATTATTTGTTTAGGAGGATTTGATTGACTTCTTTTTTGTTATTTTGTTATTATTATTATTGTTATCATCACTATTACATCATCATCATCGAGGAGGATTGACTTTTTCTTAAAGTGATCACATATATGTCCTTTTTTAGTTAACTTTTACTAAAATACAAACTGTGCTAATTTTACAAAATAATTTATCAAAATTGTTAAATTGTAAAAATTGAAATAAGCCTTTTGCTACTTACTTTCATGCTGAAGTCAAGCACCTTGAAACTTTCGCCATTTTCTTCTAGTTTCTTCAGTATTGGTGTAAGCATTTGATCAAATTTCTGAACAAATTTAGATAGTGAAGGCATAGAGAAAGGTTCAGAAAGAAGACGTCTAATTCTTTTGTGGCTATCGTGTGGTACGCATAGCAAACTCTTCTCACCAACAGCATCTGCCATTGATTTAACGTATCCCTTGTTGAAATCAACAAAATCATTACTGAATATCTGTCTTGCTGCTTCTGTGCTTGGAACATACACATGAATCTTGCCAAATATCCTAGTCTTGAAGAACTTCCCATGCCTATGAATTCACCATCATATCTGTTATTTTGAAACAGCCGCTAAATGCTAGCTAACATGAAGTAATTGGTAAAAAACATCACCATTATCACGCTTGATAATAATTATATGAGGGTTAATGGTCACAATTATCCTAAACTCCATTGAATTCCATTTTTAAAATTTTATCAATTTATTATATCTACTTGTTGAATTATTTCAGTTATATTTACTATTTCAATAAGATTTTAAATCTAATTTAAAAAATTATTATAAGATTCCTTTTTAAGAAAATTATTAATTTAAACTTTCTTTATTTTCACAAAAAAGCCAAAATATAAAAAGAGATCCCTTTTTGTGCTTTTTTTTTTTTTTTGATAGTCATTTAGGGAGTACCTTTCGCACGAAAAATTTGCTAGTTGCGATCTTTCCAAAACCTATATGTATATACATTTGTCCATATGTCAAAGCCCAAAAAGCACTGATAAAGGATCGATTGTAGTTAAAAATATTACAATGACTTTTAAGATTTCATTTAACACCTCTAATTGTTGGCTTAGATAATTCTTTTCCAATGAAAAAAATAAATACTTAAATAGTAATAAGAAAATGATCAGTTTTTTTTAAAACTTTGGTCTAATTTTCAATTAGATTCTATTTTTAAAGTTATATCAATTTTGCTATTGAACTTTGTGAACTGTATAATTATATCCAATTTTAGTTTTTTAAAAAACTAAATGTATTTTTTAAAAAAATTTTAGGGCCTTAAAAGATAAATTTATTTATGGTCCTTAAAAAAATTATACAGTTAGATGTGTAAGAAAAAAATGCATTTATCATAATTTAGCTTTGAAATTTCAATATCACGAGAAGAACCCATTCGTTTTAGCTTTCCTATGCATCTTGTTTAAAGATGGCCAAAAGTAACTAGATACAAATTGGCTGATCATCAGGAAAAAAGAAAATTATAAATTTAGTAATATCGAAGATGATGACTAACCGTAATCGCCGGAGCTTTACAAACTCGTAACAACCTTTTGTGCTATTAGTTGCTGAAAGAAAAGAAAAGGTTTCACCTATGAAAGGAAAGCCAAGGCGACCAGGAATATCTCCCAAGTCTCTATCACTTCTTGAAGCTTTTGAGAGAACATATGTTATTGCTATTGACAGCCACACTGTTAAAGCAACAAGGATGATATCATAGTTTTGTTGTACAAGTGATAGAAGGTCTACCATGGAAAGGCTCGACATGGTCTTGTCTGCAAGTCAGATTTAACGTGACTATTGACCAAGGAATTATTTATGTCAAGGATGGGTTGTAGTCCGATGTTTTATACTTGGTAAAGAAACTGTTATGTATAAAAGGAGACAAAAAAAAACATAGATATATACAATGTTATATATATATATATCTTAAACGCATACAATGTTTGTCTTTTGGTTGTTTAATATTAAACCTCTACTAAGAGAGACAATCTTTATGAAGAATAAAAAAATATAAGCATTTTATTGTTCCTCCATAAATAAAATATAATTAAAATTAACCAAGGGTTCCATCTTTATTTAATAGGATAAAATATAGAAATATATCACGAGGTTATATATTTTTTATGATTTACAATTTTTTATGTTATTTTAAGGTCTATGGTTTTTTTGTTTACATTACATATTAGTAGGAGTGTGCAAAAGTCGGTTCGGTTTGGTTTAAAAAATTTCTAAAACCGAATTGAACCGAACTCGGTTAGGTTCTTTTTCTTTTTTCTAAAATATATTTAAATACGTTTTGTTAGAATTTTTTTGGTAGTAAATAATTTATGAAGATTTTATATATTTAGAAACTAATATTATTAATAAAATTTAAAATATTAGTACTAAACCAATCAAACCGACCTATAAATACATATAAAATTTTAAATATACTATGAATTTCGGTTCGATTTGGTTTAATACATTTTTTACTCTGAAAACCGAATTAACAAATTTCAACATGAAAATCGAAACTTAACTGAATTAGTCGGTTCGGTTCGGTTATTTTTGCTCACCCCTGATAGGTATAATAAGGGTAAACTAGAAATAGAAATAAGCAACTCAAATAACTCTTGAAAGTTCAGATCTTCAAGATTTCTATCAAGAAAGTTTAAATCCTCACCTCTTAATGGTCATAAAAGAGATGAGACAATCTCAAGCAGTCATCCTCAACACATTCGAAGAACTTGAAGTACCAACATTGTCTCAAATTTGTACTCACTACCTAAAAACCTATAGGGATAATTACATAAAAAAAACCCCAACTTTTTATAGTCTTTTCAAATTAAACCCTAACCAATTTTTTCTTACAAAAGTAACTACCAACTATAAAAATTTTACAAATAATATCATCTGTTTGTTTTAGTTAACAGAAAGCTGATGTGACAGTCACTTTTTAGTCTACCTCAGTTGAGTGGAGCCCCACAATTGCTTATTGCTTTGAAGTAATATTTTTTTTAATGTTTGGACAGTCTAAGAACACTTAGAGTTTAGGGTTTTGTGATTTTTCAGTCAACACAAAATTATTTGGACTGCCTAACAGTTTAGAATTTTGTTTTAAAATAATTGAAAAAAATTATTAGATTGTCCAATCATCAATCCAATAAGCAATTGTGGGCTTCACTCAACTGAGACAGACCAAAAAGTGACTGTCCATTAACTAAAACTGACAGATGGTATTATTTGCAAGATTTTTATAGTTGGTGGTTACTTTTGTAAGAAAAAATTGGTTATGGTTTAATTTGAAAGGGCTATAAAAGGTTGGAGTTTTTTGTGTAATTTTCCCAAACCTATAACATTGGTCCTCTCCTTGAGCTCTTGACATCAAGACTAATAAGCATCAATAAGCAAGAATTATATTCAACCTCCAATAGCATCTGAGATGTGGACAATAACTGTATGAAATGGATAGATGAGCAAGTGTTGTAATCTATACTTTGAAGAGCATTGAGACACTACCTAAAAAATATTTAAGTAAAAAAATATAAGGAAAAATCAGATTTTTAAGAAGCTCATAAGTTAGGAAAAATAGGTATAATTTTTAATTTTCAGTTATTAGCCAACAAATCAAAATAAAGAAGCAAAATGAAACAAAAATTGCCATTTAATAATCACATCAACACAGCCATCCAAAGCTATTAAAAAAAATCAATTTTCTCGTAAAAAACCAAGAGATTTATTAAATTTCCTACATTTTGTCAGCAACCAAACAATATCATTATCCCGAAAATAACATAAAAGTGACAAAAATTACTTGAGAGCCACAATTAAACCAGCAATTCATCACATTTCAGTATAAAAAATATAAAAAAAATAGCAAAATCACTATACAAATAACCAATTTCCATATTAAAAATAAATAAATAAATAGATATAATTAAGAAAGAGAAGGAGAGATCACAATGTATTTGGAAAAGATATGAGCAAGGAAGTAGAATTAAAACATTTGCAAAAAAAAAGGAAGAAGAAGAAGGGTGATGTTGAAGTTGAGAAAAAATATTGATATGATAAAAAAAATGGATGACATGGAAGATAAAATATGAAGAAAATATAAGATGTGTACGTCATGTCAGCACATTCCATTAGAGTTAATGGACTATGACTAACTATGAGAATTTTAAATTTTTATAAAACACTATTGTTAATAAATTCTTTTTTAGGACTAAATTGTGAAATCTACTATACTTTTAGGACTAACAATGTCATTATCTGTTATTTATAGTATATATCTTTACACTTCTATCTCTTACTCAATGTGTGATTTTTAAGCTCCAACAATATACACTATAACAACTTATATTACATTTTCGTACATCTCTTTTCCAACCTATTTATTTTCTTAAATAAAAAATAATATAATTGAATTATTATTGAGCTTTTTTTTAATAAAAATTTAATGAGCTTTAATTTCTAAAATTTGTAGTAACTTTATATTTTACAGCATAACATTTGAAATATTTTATAAAATATTGCCATTTATAGTATTTTACATAAGAAAAATACATAAAGAATGTCTTAATTTTTTAATTTTTAATATTTTAATATTTAAACTAATTTTATTACAATTGTTTTCACTTATTAATCTAAATTATATCTATGTAACATGAGTACTAGTACTAGTTTAAATTATAAATACGTAATATTTAATAAATTTAGTTACTTAATAGTAAACTATTATATTATAGGGCTAATGACACTGTTAGTCCTAAAAGATATATGAAATTTTTAATTAAATCCTATAACATTGATATTTTTCAATTGGGTTTAAAAATTTTTACAAATTGCTATATTAGTCCTAGTCTATGAAAATTGACAGAAATTGATGGCATGTCAGTCACTTTATACATCTCTTTAAATTGGTTTGATGACATGTAAGTGATCTTTGCCACATTCAAAACATATTAGATGCTACATGTGTAAATGTTGGAGCCATTGTCATGTCATCTATTTTTTTTCTTATTTTTTAATTTCATTTTTATCTGGTTCATTAGCAACCAAACAAAGTAAAACCATGTCAAACCGTAAGGGAAAAAACAAAGAAAAGGGAAATAATAATATTGATAATAAAGATAATAAGAATAATATTGGATTTTGGTTTCCTTTGAGGTTTTGGTAGGTGAAAGTGGCTACAACTGTTGTTTTGGGATTTTTTTCTTTTTTGGGGTTATCTCACTATGCCTACTTCTGATTTTAGCTTCTTTAAGCTCCCTCGTACTCTTGTGCTATGTTTGGATTGCAAGGATTTGGTCCATGGATTTGGATTTAGGCCAAATTTCTTGTTTGGAGTCATTATAATTATATGGATTTGGATTTCATTCAAATCCCACAAATTTTAAAAGCCTAAAATATTAGAATTTGAAATAACATGTGAACACTTGGAATTTCAAATCCAACTTTAACATTTTTATTTATTTATAAAAAAATTATCATACATGTTCTATTTTTTATTTTATAAATAAAAATACTTTATTTTTTTATTAATTACAGTTATGACACTTCTCCTTTTCATGTATCTTTTTTAATTTCCCTTCTTTTTCTTTATTTTTATTTTTTCTTTTTTTTCTCCCCTCTTTTTTTTTTCCTTTTCTATTTTTTATTTGTTCTTATTTTTCTCTTCCTATTATTATTTTTTTCTTGTTCTTTTTTTTTTAAAAAAATTATATTTATTTTTTTACTCTCCTTCTTTTTATCTTTCTCTTCCTATTATTATTTTTTTCTTTTTTTAAAAAAAAATTATATTTATTTTTTTACTCTCCTTCTTTTTTTCTTTCCTTTTATTTTTATTTTTTTCTCAGTTTTCCCTACCTCCTTTCCTTTTTTTTTTTCTCTTTTTTAAATTTTTTAATTTCATTTTTTCTCTCTCTTTTTTAATTTTTATTTTTTCTCCTCCCCTTCTATTTATTTTTCTATTTTTATTTTTACTTTCTTTTTATTTTTTCTCCTCCTCTCCTAGTTTTTTCAATTTCTTTTTTTATAAAAATTTCGTCTGATTTTTTTCTTTCTCTCCTTTTTTTCCTTTTCTTTTTTTTTATTTTTATATAAAAATATTTCTTGATCCAAACAACTTTTTGTATTTGTAAGAACTTATTGTATACGACTTTATAATTTATAATTTATTCATACAAGTTGATGAATGGCTTATACCAAAAGGATTTATTTTGTGCATGTGTGTGATTTGAAAGTGACTTCTGCTGTCTCTTTCCTTGCACCTGCAGTTAGGGGTGAGCAAAAAAAACCAAAAACCGAACCGAACGGACTGGTTCGGTTATATATAGGTTCAGTTCGGTTTTAGTTTTTGAAAATATATAACCGACTGGTTCGGTTCGGTTTCAGTTTTCAAGTTGGAAAATCAAAAATAACCAAACCGACTGACTCACATATATATTTATTATAAAAATATTAAATAAAATATATTAATTAGAAAAAATTATATATAAATATTAAAATTATAAATAAAAAATTTTTTTTAGTTATATAATTACAGAATGAGATTAAAAAATTAAAAAATAAAAAATAAAAAATAAAAAATAAAAATTTGATTTAAAAAAAATTGGTTAACCGACCGAACCGAACCGAGTAGTTTCGGTTAAGTTTGGTTTTCCTCTGGTTCGGTTTGGTTTCGGTCACAATTCTTCCTTGGTCAGTTTTGGTGGTTCTTTGACCAAACCGACTGATGCACAGCCTTACCTGCAGTTAGGGGTGTTCATTCAGTCGGTTCGGTCATTTTTTTAATTGAACCGAACTGAAATAATTCAAAACCGAACCGAACTAAATTTTGGTTCGGTCGGTTATAAACAATTCAAAAATTATGTGTGAAAAACCGAACCAAACCGAAAATTTAAAAAATATGAATTATTTTTTATTTTTATATTAAATTAGTATATATTTTTTAAAAAATATTTAGAAATATAAAAATAAAAAATAAAAGTTCGGTTACTTCGGTTAACCAAAATTTTTGTATACAAAATCGAACCGAACCGAATATGGTCGGTTCGGTCAGTTCAGAACCCATGCACACCCCTATCTGCAGTCAGCCACTGTTCAATTTCCTTTTATATGGTGAACTTTGTTTATGCAACCCGAACATGTGATATGAAAAGTACATATCTATAGTGTATAATTTCTAGTGATTTAATAGGTTATTCAGTCTGTGCATAGTAATTTGTTATGTGTTATGTTTCTCAGACCTTAAGTTTTATATTTAGTTTGACCAAGTAATCATAATTCCAATTGATGAATTTAAAATTATAATGTTAGTTTAATTTCATGGATCTTGAAAAAAAAAAACTACATATTTTGATTATTTGTTAATTAAAAAAATAAAATAATTTAAATAATTTAAATTAAATAAATTTAGTTTCAAATCCAAGTATGATTAAATAGTGATCCAAACAATGAATTTGAAATTTCAAATTTCAAATCTTTTATCATATCCAAATGAGAGATTTTAAAGTGAATGAATTTAAAATCTAGGATTTGAAATTCAAATTTCAAATCCAAATCCTTGCATCCAAATGCACCCTTAAAGATTTTCAAATTCTCAGTTTCCCTTTTTTTCTCTGTTTAATTATTCAATTAAGAAAATTTAAAATCAATGTTAAAAGCTCTCAGTAAAGGAGACATAGTTTTGTTCATTTGAATTATGTTCCTTTGTTGACTAAAATTTAATCGACACATTACTTTGCATAAATGTGCATATTTTAATTTTATTTGGATATGAGAATGTTCCATATTACATTGATGCTTAAAAATATGTGCAGATGATGTTTTGTATGCTACTTTTGATTTCAACTTAAACTTATGTCATATTTTGCTGTTTAAAAACTTAGAATTCATTTTGTTCATTTGGGTCTCTTAAAATTCAATAATTTAAAGCTTGACATCATTGTAATGTTTATGTTATATACTTTAACAAAACGGTACCTTAGAAATTTTAATTGTAAGGATGATTTATAGCTCATATTGAAAATGGCTTAAGATAGCCAAATATCATGTTTATGACTTCATCATCTGTGCTTACAAGTGTTGGATTTTAGCTTGCTTATGAGAGTAGCATGCAATTGCTCAACACAAGGCATAATTTTGTTTTTTGGTTATTGGGTTATGATCATAATGTTAAAGAATGATCTGTAAATGGAAGTAGTAGTGTCTAAGTTTAACATTAAGAAGTAGAGGAATAAGAAGAAGAAAAAGAAGAAGAAGAAGAAGACGAAGAAGAAGAAGAAGAAGCAAGGAGCATAATATAAAGAGTGTTAGTATAGATGTGCCCTATGGCCATTATGTATGTAAACATTGTATAATAATCCCTTTGGCAATGATATATTCTTTTAGATAAAGTATTTGTTTATTTGAATATTTACCTTTAGTATTACGTTAAATGACTTTATTATCAAGAGTTGATAATATGAGTGACAAACTCATTTAGTACATATACTATAAATGTTCATAGTTGGTGGATTAATATAGAGGTAGTATTAATCCCTAAACTATCACCTCTGTCTATTTTCCTTGATCGGTATGTGATACTGATAGTGGGAGGTAGTGAGTCTCATACTACTTGATATAAGATATCAGAATAGACATGTGGATACTCATGTGATGAGTGGATTGAACAGTGACACAAGATTTATGATTGCTT